>MU533908.1:3512849-3527118 GCA_024362625.1 Silurus asotus
ACACAAATATCTGTACTTTTTACTTCTTACAACTTCAAAACAGACTTGTTACTTTAGATTTAATCCATTGATTTGGTGAAATATATATTTTTTATTTTCACTGCGTGCCAATTTCAGCCGAACATCCGATTTCCTGTCATTGTGTGTCTTTTTCAATCCGCTGGTGTATAAAGTCCTCTCACTCACCACAGATTTAGTCTAGATTACGAAATTTAGAATCAGTAGGCAGAAGGCAGTAAGAACTTTAGGGTTAATGTGGATGAGACAGAGGGAGTCAGTGATGTAAACATGAGTGAGATAGACACATCTTTTCTCTGCTTGTGTTCTATATGTGGATCTTCCGCCTGGACACATTCATTAGGTAACAAAATTTTTAATTAGTTTTGTATCAATATATATATATATATATATACACACACACAGTGAGTGGCAGTTCTGCAGATGAAAAAAGACTTTTCAAAGCCTTTTTTTGTGTGGAAAGTAACTCAGACAACCACTCTGTACAATTGTGGTGAGGAGAAAAAGCATCTCAGATTGCATAACACTCCATCCTTGATGTGGATGAAATACAACAGTAGAAGGACACATCATGTTCCACATGTGTCAGCCAAGAACACAGAGCTGATTACCAAAGAATTACCAAAACTAAATGGGTAAAACAGGAAAAGCAATGATGAATCATAATTCTGATATTTTATTGTGTCAGAATCAGTTTAACTTGTCTTGTGTTAACAGTCCAGGATGGTAAGTGTGGTGTAATGGTGTAGGGAGTGTTTGAAAACTTTGGACCCATTAATACCAATCAATCATAACTTACATGTATTGTGGTTGCTGACCATGTGCTTCCCTTGTCCAATAAAATCAGGAACCTGAGGAAGTCCTTGGTAGAGGTCCATATGTCAAATAATCATAATGCACTGATCCCTATAGAACTTTTGGGATGTGGTCAAACTGTGGAAGACTGTCAGCACAACACAGTTTTCCAGTTACTTCTAACACTGTTCCTATGAAACTTGTGCCAGATGTTTGGGTTATCTGCATTATACAATTTTCAACAACATATCAGATTATGCTTATTAATTCTTTAATGTCTTAAAAATTGAATCCATATGATCTAAACTTGCAATTAGCACTAGGAATGAGTCATTATAGTCTATATATAATTGACTGACTCAGCTAATAAATAGGAGAGAGAAAGCCAGAGGGACAATTATACTGTAAGGGTATCTGGAATATCTACTAAACAGCAACTACCACAAACATGCTTGTATTTAAGTTAAAAATATTCTCGGTTGAAAACGGCCTATAGACATTTCGATTGTGTATTTATAGTGTGACCTCAGTGGGATATCTAAGAAAAATGTTACCCACAAGTTTTTAGATTCGTGTTCACCTTTACCAACAGAGATAAATGGAAAATGTTTGTGCATTTGTCTCTACACTTTGTCAGATTCTTCTGAACTTTCTCATTTGGGGAATTGATTTTGCACTGTAGTCAGTGTATAATGAATAGCTACTGCTTATTTAATTGTCTCCTGCTCTGTCACCTGACACACGCACACACACAGCTACAGATCATTAGCTCTATTCAATCTTTAAACACATTTGTCTTGAATGTTTATTTTCTGCATTTATTTGACCTTTTTGCATTTTGTTAATTATCAGACTCCTGAATAAGCAGCTATATTGTGTTATTTCCTTTTTCTCGGTTTTAGCATTTTCTAAAAGTTCAGGATAGGGAAAAAAGCCCCAGCCCCAAAAATTTTAGCAGCAGGGCCCTCTGCAACAGCTCATGACTAGCAAACGAGGGTGAGCCTGAGGAAGTAGATCCGATTCCCAGGAAACATCACACTGAGACCACACCGAGACCAAACAGAGTGCTGGTTTTGGAAACATCTTAGCAGGTCGTCATGCTGAAGCTTACAGTACCCCGGGAGGAAAGGATAAAGAAGCCAATATACAAAAGCAAGCCAAAAATTTAGATTTTGTGTATGAGTGCACACAGATGGGGGAGGAGAGCACAGTGGGTGCACATAGAGGTGGGCTGGAGAGGCTTTGCAGCTCAGTCCTTTTGTAAGGTCTAAAGCCTCCAAGGCATCACAGGCATGCACAAGAGAAAGGCCATTAGAACTACCACAGAGGCAGCAAAAAAGACTTCCAGCTGGCAGTGGATTTGAATGAACTATCCATAATTGCATGCTACTTACAAGGGGGTAGGATGTATGCTGGTGTCATATGCTAATGTATGTACAGTTCTGGTTGAGTCAAGTAGACACAATTTGTCGCAAATTTACATAGAACCAGTGGCACTGAGCATGCGCTAACAGTGGGAGTGGGGCTAGTCATATGCTAGTGATGTATTAGACATGTTAGGAAGGCTAAACAACCAATAGAATATAGGCTATTTGGATAAAAGCCTATGCCTGGTCACCCTGGGTTATTTGATACCCTATCTGATATTTGAAAGATTCATTTAATGACCCCAAAGAAAATCAGTGATGATGTAAAATATAGCCAGTAACATTTGAAGTAGCAATATCTTTGCATGTCTAGCAGCTTCTGCAATACATGTTGGAACTCCTCAAAAGTGGTGTCAAAAGGTTTGGATCTTCATTTTTGGCAAAGTCTAGTAAGTAGGGTGGGTAAAGAACTGGATTGTTTTCTGACAATCATCATGCACAAGTTACTGAATGGTTTTGACATTTTTGGAGTTTGAGCTCGTTGAAAGTCTGATCTCTTGTCGTCTTTCAGGGATCCTCTTCAGCTCTTGAAGATGTGTCACTCAAAACATCTCAAACGACTCATTGCAAAATCGTCGTATGTCAAACATATGTCATGTCAAATGTCGATGCTGCAGATTTGCCCAATATCATGCAGAATTTTTAGTCGGGATCAAGGGAAAGATAAATAAAGCAATGCAGACATCCTTATAAACTTGCTCTTCAGCTCTTGAAGATGTGTCACTCAAAACATCTCAAACGACTTATTGCAGCATCGTCGTATGTCAAACATATGTCATGTCAAATGTCGATGTTGCAGATTTGCCCAATATCATGCAGAATTTTTAGTTAGGATCAAGGGAAAGATAAATGAAGCAGTGCAGACATCCTTATAAAATTTGCTCCAAAGCACACTGGACCACAGACTGGGGTGACGGTTCATCTTCCAACTGGACAAAGACCCTAATCACACAGCCATGATAACAAAGGAGTGACTATGGGACAACTCTGTGAATGTCCTTGAGTGGCCCAGCCAGAGCCCAGAACATCTCTGCAGAGATCTAAAAGTGGCTGTGCACTGACTCTCACCATTCAACCTGATGAAGCTTGAGAGGTTCTGTGAAGAGTGGGAGATACTGCAGAGAAAAAGGTGTGCTAAGATTGTAGCATCATACTTAAAAAGACTTGAGGCTGTGTTTGATGCCAAAGGTGCTTTAGCAAAGTGTTGAGCAAAAGCTGTAAATACATATGTACATGTGATATTTTTCTTCACTTTTTTATTTTTAATAATTATGCAAAGATTTCAAACAAACTTTTGTCATGTTGTCATTATGTGGTGTTGTTTGTAGAATCTTAAGGCAAATGAAAAAGTAATTCATTTTGGCTATAACATTAGATTAGTTCTATAAAATAGCAAAATAAACTCAGTGAGGTGAAAACACACACACAAAAATAAAACAGGTCGAAATGTTGACATGGACAGGTAGCAAACTTTCAAAGATTGGAATACTTCTGTGCTACATCTACATATAAGTCTATTTCTATAGAGCAGATAGAGAAGTAGCGATATCTGTAATACATAGATGACAAAATACATAAAAACTCTTTCCCTTCCAATTTTCTTCTCACAATCACCATGACAGGAGATGAGAATGAAGAGATGTTTGTTTTATGTACTCATATATGGTTTCCCTGGAAACACCAAGATTTGATTCAGTCTCTCTCTCTCTCTCTCTCTCTCTCTCTCTCTCTCTCTCTCTCTCTCTCTCTCTCTCTCTCTCTCTCTCTCAGCTACTGAAACTGTCAGGTAAGAGATGCAAATTTTCTGACAGGCAGATGCAAGTGGAGGGAGTCGCTGGGGTGACAGATAGGAAATGGATTTGTTCAGAGACTTTACACACAGCAGAGCTGATTGATTTTTTTCTTGACAAGATGACCAGGTCTCCTGCACTTGGGAACAAAATGCCCCCAATCCATTTCCATGAAGACATCTGTCCCCTTCACAACTTAGATGAATTGGACATTTCGGCACTGCAGGGAGAAGAAGTCATATTTTCCATCCCAAATGCTGCATGCTTCTAGATTTTAGTTCATAAAAAGTAATGCGCATGGCATTTTCTATGAATCAAACTTGCTGAGAAGAGCAATGATGAAAACATGCAATTTGATTACAGGATTAAAAAAACCTCCAACCTGCCTGATCTTAAGAGGAATTAAAACTTTGAATAGTGATCAGATGGAATTAATTTAAAAAAAAAAACTTTGCCCTGAATTTGATACATTTTCATTAAATTGATTGAGGACAATTTTAAATAATTTTCTGTGAGTCCTTGTTTTCTTGCAAATGAGTCTCATTATCAGACTTAAACCTCACATGGCGTTTTAGTGCACAAAATGTTTAGTGCATTATACACATGAGAACAGATCATATGCACATTTTCAAAATACCTCAACATTCAGATTGCTTCTACAATGCCGAGAATCACAACCAAAGTTTACTAAATGGTTTATTGAACATAGCTGTGTCTAAAGTTTAGTCCCTGTGGAATTTTCCTCTAATTTTGTAACATTGCAAAAGCCTTCAATTTATCTCCATGTCTCTTTTTCTTTTTCTCTGAGGCTTCAGACATCCCCACCTCCACACATATTTCCAGAAATCCCAGATCACTAAAAATGCAAATTTGACCCCAGAGGAACATCAAGGCAAGAAATAAATAAGCAAACTAAGCTAGTGACATTTTAATCATTTAGCTAATTCGACACAAATGAAAAAAAAAAAAAAAAAAAAAAAAAAGGTTAGAGAGAATAACTGACCCAAGAGATACTATGTAGTCAATAATAATTATTGCATCTCAATTATTTCAATAACCACTGTTTCTTAATATAAGGACACAAGAAATTGCATATAAGAAAAAATATATGGATTCAAAGATTTTTAAAACTAGTCATTGCATCTGTATATTGTGTGGCAGAAATGTTATGATGTGCAAAATAAGACACGAGTAAAGCTAATGATAGTTTATTCATATGCCATTACTATTTGTATATTTTATAATATTTTATTTATAGCTCTAAAGAACACTGGAGCCCATGATAATGATGCTTCTGTACACAGACAAAAAACAGGACTAGAGAAAAACTGAACCCAGTGCTCTTACCAAGCTGGAGTTTTAGCCAAATGTTTGCTGCCAGGAGTATGTCATACATGAGGGCCTGGCAAATTCAGGGCAAAAACTATCCACAATCTATAACCAAGGGAAAAAAATTAGCAAAGGGTCAACAAACCAGTTATTTGCCAGCTACAGAGAGTCAATGGCATAACAAGTGAACAAGGAAAGAGGGCTCCATAAAGCGCAACAGTGTGCAGAGCAATAAATCCTGATAATTTGACAAGACTTTGCTAATAAAAAAGAATACTATGAATTATTGTCCTACACTTTACGCTGATTATCTAAGTATGTCAGGGTGTCTGTAAACTTGTAACATCTCAAATCAAAAGCCAGCACTTCCACCATATGAAAAACAACTCAATGGCTACAGTAAACACTCCTTAAAGGGTCTAATGCAATTTCATGCGTTCTGAATCATTTACACTGTTAAATAGTTTGATAGCAAAAGTTTCAAAAAATTATTTAAACATATGACTAAATATTTCTGTGCCAAATACACTCCTTCTGTGTTCATATACGCTTCAGAAATATATATTTTTTTCAAGTATGTCCCTTCATGATGTTATTAAGGGCGGAAATCCATGTATGGGTAATTCTCTTCAAAGACAGAGCAACCAAAGCAAGAGCAAGAGCACGTCTATCAACATGCTTCATGGAAAGTATAACCTTGTTTGGTACTTACTATATAGACAGGACCTGCTGTAGTCTGTTGCTGCTGTTGTTCTTCATGTTTTCAATTTCTGACTCATTATCTGAATCTGGATCAAATATGTATGGTTGGATCTGATACCCAGAGTTAATTTTAGTCTATAAAGTTTTTGTTTTTGTTTTATTTATAGCAATGTCCTAGCTTGCTATTAGCTCAGCCCACAGAACTCAGAACTGTTTTTAAAGACAAGTGTAAAACTTTATCTTTCATTTATGAATCTGATAAAAATAAAGACTTTGAGATATAAAGGATCTGATACTACTTAAGATTAACACGAGATTGGCCGAAACTGTGTGTTATGCCCCCTCATTAACTTGAATTCTTACACAGACAGTGGGCTGTGTAATCAGTCATATACATATTAAAAGATACATCATACAGATACTCTGGGACATATCATCAGTCATGTATTCTGGGTCATTGGAAGTTTTGAGTCTTTCGTCATCAGACATCCTCATCCAGGCGACCCACCCAGGGTTGATCAGACTCCGGGCTGTGTTTTAGTAGCGATTGCCCACGGTTCCACGCTCTTAATCCAAAGCCATCTTGTGGCTTTCTGTCCGGCTTCAGTTACGGTTCTAATCACCTTCCTATTTGCCTTAAATAGCGTAAGTACTTTGCAGAGTGAATGCCCTGCAAAACCTCTGCAGCCCACCTGCAAAGGCTCACAATAGTTTTTCCAGGGGCAGTGATTTCCAATAAAATTAATTGCTTGGTGGAATCTGAGACAATGATCATATATTGACAAAGCTGTGTATATGTTTTTCTGGTAGGCATTTTTGGCTATTTATCAAAAAACACTTCCAATTAGCCGTCTGAAGTGGTAGTGAGGAGACTAGACTTTACTCTGGGTTGTGGGTGGGCCTTCTTTCTGGCTCTAAGAAACCTAATAGTTTTTGGCATGTTTTGCCCCTTTTTTGACATTAATAACTATGGCTAAGTTCTTAGTAACTGTAATAAGCACTTGGTTGTGGCACCAACAATAGCACCCATCTCCAAGGGCTTTTGGGCAGCTGCTAAGGAAATATTCTAGGGATCCCCTTCCTGAACAAAGGGGACAGAAAGGTCTTGCTTTTGCCCCTAGACATGGAGGTTTGCAGGACAAGTTAAGACATCATAGATAGTTTGGACTAAGAACCTGATATGATGGAAATCTGCTTTCCAGATATCAGCCCAGGTGATCTTAAAATCAGCCCAGGTGATCATGCGTTGCCTAATTGTCTAATTCAAGCTCCTTGCTGTCTGATTCTCACCATCCTGCTAGCTTTTACTTCCTACATGCCTGCCTGCACTTGTTCCTGAACGAGGTGTTAATGTTATTTACCCTGAGCATTGTCAAATCTCACAAACGGAAGTAGCCAAAGCCTGCATGCACTGTTGCTATGTGCCTCAAACGTAACTCAGCCACTTTTACTGATTTCTCTGTGCTCCATTTCCCAACTGTATTGAAGCTGCTGTATTAAAGCAGAAGTATCAATATAAATGTTATTCAGGAGGAACTTGGTCAGTCGGTGTGACAAGATACTGAGAAAGACCTTGCCTTAGACACTTAACAGTGAGATGACTCTGAAACTGGCTTATATCCTTTGAATTCTCTTCCTTGGGGATCCATCTAACCATATCCACTGCTTCGCAACTGTTCCTCTGTGCCAGATCCTTCTCAAACACATTCACAGTGCCAAGTTGTATGGAATGTGTGGAACTCTTCTCGGCCCTTTTACCACCTCCTGAAATTCTTTCCAGCAGGGCTCCCTCATAGCAAACATCAACGTTTACAATTGTAGGCTTATGAGAACTGTGCGGGGCTCCAATTGGAGATCTCTATCTTTATCTGAAAGTTCTCCACTTTGTTATCACCCAAAAGATTCTTATTAAAGAAGAATGGGTTAAAAATAAAGGCACCACGTTTCCTTGCTCTTTCCTTACCCTGCTTGGCCCTTCTGTCTTATGCATGATTTTGCATACCCAAATCTTTTGGCTCCATAACTATCAACAACCACCATCATGGCCTCAAGCTGGCTGTCCACTCCCACCTTAGCTGTAGCTTTAAGGATCTCACTCACATTGGTGTCAAACTGCAATCACAAGGTTTGGCTATTAGCTGAAGGCCACTTAATCCACTTCTTTGGAACTATTCTGCAGGGATTGGTGGACTCTACTGCATGAAGGGACTAGGCTCTGTGCGGACCGGGCTTCTCCAGCGTCTCACCAGAATCAAGACCTGTGCACTGCAGAACGTTCTCCTGATCCATGAATTTTATCCTAGTAATGCTGATCCTTACATATTTTTTTCCAGATTCATCTTGCGCTCATCATCGAATCACCATTGCCCTGGTTCGATACATTGAGGGCGTCCTGTTTGGGATCTCATTCTCTCCCCTCTCTGGCTCCCCTGAGAGTATTTTTCAGAAAGACAAATATAAATATTTAATTAGTAAGCAAAAATATGTAATGAGCTGCACCGTGGATTTCAGGTCTCTCTTGGTCACTTTCAATTTGCCATATTTCAGATTTGGCAAACATATGCATACTAGGATGCTTTTTTGCTCATCTTTAATGAAAAGAGCAGTTATATGAATAACTACACAGTATGGATAGAAGTGTTTGGACACCTGACTTTCTCAGCCATACAATATGTGATTCTTTTCCAAACTGTTTGCATAGCTGAAGGCACATAATTGTATTTGTCTTTGGATGCACTATCATGAAATTTTCTTTTTACTTAAACTAGGAGACTCAAACATGCTCCAGAGACATTTGTTTAGCTGGACACTTTCCTCAGCTGTTTCTGAATTATTCACACTAGCCCTACTTCCGACCCAGCCCTTTGCTATGTTCCTTTCCTTTATCTGTTCGAATCAGATAGATTTATAAAACTTATTTGTATACAAGGCCAAAAATAGACCAGCACCCCTAAACATTAAAACACTTACAGTATCACAATCTGCACTGCACCATACTCCATCTAGTTCTCTTGCACTGCTCGACTGGTCCCCTCATTTCCCAGGATACAAGGAAGCCATGTCTCAAGACTTTTTTTTGTCCTGGCACCCTTAGATGTTGGACAAAACATGTCCTAGATGTCTGAACAGCTAAGCCACTAGTAGTTTTCCAATGATGTCTAAATAACTACTTCTTCCAAAAATGTATTTGTTTTTTTAATAGCATTTAAAATGTGACTAGTCAACCAATGCCACAGGGTATATTTATTTATTTAGCACTTTTGTAAGTCATTCTGTTTAAAGACCGGTGTCACTCCAGACCGGTATCACTCCTCTCCTTTCTTTCTAAATCTCTGGAACGCACTGTTTTTAACCAAACGTCTGTCTATCTCTCACAGAACAACCTACACGATCCGAACCAGTCTGGGTTCAAAGCGGCACATTCCACAGTGACGGCCCTATTGGCTGTTTCTGAGAAACTACATGCTGCTCAGTCAGCCAAGCTATCATCTGTACTTATCTTTCTGGACCTTTCAGCAGCATTTGACACAGTCAACCACAAGACACTTTTGTCAACCCTCAAGAGCCTTGGTATCTGCGGAACAGCATGGGAATGGTTTGCTTACTACCTGGAAGGTCGCTCATACCAGGCAACATGGAGGGGATCCACATCTGCCCCATGCAGAATCACCACTGGTGTCCCACAAGGCTCTGTACTTGGTCCCCTCCTTTTCTCTCTCTATACCCACTCCATTGGTGAAGTCATATCCTCACATGGGTTTCCTTAACACTGCTATGCAGATGACACTCAACTCATCTTTTCTTTTCCTCCATCAGATACCACAGCTTCCGCTCGGTGATTCATCCCCAGGTGATTCATCCCCAGATCAAGATCTCCAAATAACACTTCATGACTCTCTGCTCTCCCCTTCAGCCACTGCTCGTAACCTTGGGGTAACTGTGGATAAATAAATTATTTAAATAAACTGTCTTTTTGCCCACATGTCGCTAATGTTGCTCGTTCTTGTCAATTTCTTCTCTATAACATCCGAATATTCGACTATTTCTGTCTATAGAGGCTGCCCAGGTGCTTGTTCAGTCTCTTGTCATTTCAAGACTGGACTACTGCAACTCTCTGCTGGCAGGTCTTCCCCTGAACGCTATTCGTCCACTGCAAATGATCCAAAATGCAGCTGCACGACTTGTGTTCAATCAGCCCACTGTCTATACAGGCTGCCCAGGTGCTTGTTCAGTCTCTTGTCATTTCGAGACTTGACTACTGCAACTCTCTGCTGGCAGGTCTCCCCTGAACGCTATTCGTTCACTGCAAATGATCCAAAAATCCGGCATCACGACTTGTGTTCAATCAGCCCAAGTTTTCCCACGGCACCCCACTGCTGCGCTCCCTTCACAGGCTTTCAGTAGCTGCACGTATCAGATTCAAAACACTGATGCTTGCCTACAAGGCCAAAAATGCACCAGCAGCATCTTACCTCGGTGACCTCATCACATCTCGCACGGCATAACGCTGTCTGAGATCCTCCAGCACTGCTCAAATGATACCATCTTCTCTCAGAATGAGAGGTAAGTACAATTCAAGGCTCTTCTCTGTTCTGGCACCGAGGTGGTGGAATGAACTTCCCCTAGATGTCCGTACAGCAGAGTCCCTTATTATCTTTAAGCGACGACTGAAGACCTACCTCTTCCTGAAATACCTAAATTAGCACTTTCCAAGTTTGTAGATTTCGAGTTATATTTATATTGAGTGTGTAATCTTGTGTACGAGTGTAGATTTATTCATTACTAGAGATTTAAAGCACTTTTGTACGTCGCTCTGGATAAGGGCTAAATGCCGCAAATGCAAATGTAAGATCTCATTTACTGCCCCTCCTAACCTGCATACTTTTATGCTGCCACATGATTGGATAATTGGATAGCTACATACATTAGCATGTGTTGTTAATAGTAAAGTGTACAGTGAGTGTATTACTCAACATTAAAATACTTTTATAAAGCTGGTTTTATGTTAGAAATTTATATGTGCCTATGTGTTAAAATGGTTACAGTAATAAGTGTTAGGTTAATCTCTGAGCTAGCAACTATTCAAAGTCTCATCCCACTCATTCTTGTTCAACTGTTTACTGACAGATATAATGTATATATAGACCTATGTGATGACTATGAGACCACTGAGTTATATATCAGTACAGGAGTAGCCCTATCATGACGTTAGTTAGAGTTAAGAACCGTCATGCGTGTTTTGTCCGTAATGCGGGGATGATCCACGGAAGAAAGATGATCCTCGGAGCGGAGCAAAGATGATCCATAGAACGGAGCAGAGATGATAAACGGCGTGGAGATAATCCACAGAGTGAAGATGATTCCCAGGGATGGTACCTGATAGCCCAATCCCACCTATGTCAGTTGGGCCAGGGCACTCTGAGGAAGGCCTCACCATCCATCCAGAGTTCGAAGGAGGCCCGGTTAGCATCGCCACAAAACAGATAATCCACAGAGTGAAGATGATTCCCAGGGATGGTACCTGATAGCCCAATCCCACCTATGTCAGTTGGGCCAGGGCACTCTGAGGAAGGCCTCACCATCCATCCAGGGTTCGAAGGAGGCCCGGTTAGCATCGCCACAAAACAGGGGAAAGATTAGAAGGACCCGAGGCGAAGCAACGGCCTCTGCGGAGATCTGGAGCGGAGCGATGTCCTTCGCTGAGGTTTGGAGTGGGGCGACGACCCCTGCAGAGGCCTGGAGTAGAGCGACTTACACCATGGAGGTCTGGAGCAGAGGGATGTTCACTGCAGAAGTTTGGAGCAGAATGGCGTCTTCTGCGGTGGTTTGGAGCGGAGCGACGTCCCCAGGGGAGGTTTGGAGTGGAACAACATCCTTGGCGGAGATCAGGGACGGAGGGATGTCCTTGACGGAGATTGTGGCAGAAAGACACCCATCGCAGTGGGGATCAGGGGGCAAGCGACGCCCACAGCAGAGGCCAGAAGCCGAGCGACGCCTCGGGTGGAGTAATCTCAGATTAGTAATCACGGGGTAATCTCGGATCTTGTCGTCACCCTCGCCAGGAACTTTGAAGCGCCACGTTGCTTTGGGTCTCTCCACTCCAGTTCCTGACTTTACTACACCCTTGTAGCTAAATAGGTACATTAACCACACTTTAAAATGTGGTGGAACATCTTTTTAGAATCATGGAAAATAATACAACAACTAATTGGGACAAAATGGGATGCTTAAGAAGCACATACAAATCTTATGGTCAGGTGTTTACAAACCATATGGTGTATTGTCATATCTAAAACCTAGCAGTGTTGTTATGCAGGATTATTGCAAACTAGATTAGATTCCAAAATTGAACCACACTGGGGTATTAATGTATTGTATAAATCATGATGTTAGGTCATATAGACATTGTTTCAAATGACACTGTCCAGGGAGCTGAAACACAGTCTGCCATAACATCCTCAATGTAAAAAAAATATATATATATTTTCTGCACGATCTTTCTGACATTTTTTCTTCTACTCTCCTCACTTTCTATCAGTTTTTACTAATTTACACACCACAACTGTCTTTAACTCAAATATTATTTTTTTATTAGTCGACTATTAGTAACACCCACAACCAAAGAAAATGTGTCACAGCAACTAACAAAAAGTTTCTGGTTGGGCTATCATTTGCATTTATATAAAATCAAATCAAACTGTCTCTTCTTTGAATGTATTATATTTTTTTATGAGATCGGGTATAGGTTTAAAATGTTTAACCAGTTATCCTTTCAGTGTGTGACTAATGCAAAACTTTGGGAATATGCATTCCTGATGCATTAAATTAATATTAATGTGACTCATGTTTAAAAAATCAAATAAATAAATAAATTACAATGTGAATACCATCCACATGTATAGGATTTTATCTTAATCAGTCTGTCTATTATTATAGAGTGGACATGTTCTCTTCATAGTAAAGCGTATATGAATAAATAAATAAAAAAGTGGTTATACATAACTAATCCTTAAACTCAAAGAGCAAGCTGTAATATAAAAAAAATAGATCTTACATTTTAATTTAGTTTTGTTTTTCATTGAAAATGTTACACCATCCCTAGACCACAGAAGGTTATGAGCCTTGCTTAAGGGTACAAAAGTGGCAGCATGGCAATATCAGGGCTTACATCTCTGACCTTCCGATCGGTAGCCCAGAGCCTTAACCACTGAGCTACTACCAAATCACTACTGTCTGAAAAACAAATTAAGCAGTTGTGTCCACTACACAAGCAAGCAAACAACATTTTTTTTGGTTTAGTCACGCAGATATGAGTTTTCCTTCCTGACCACAAATTTAAGCAGAATTACTTTGTGATGGAACAAATACTCAACCATAACAATAACTACCGTCCCCAATTAAGTGGACATATTTACTATAACTGAAAAGTAGTCTATATTAAGTGCATTTCACTCTTTTAATATAAGTTTAATTAGCTGCTATGCACATAAAATGCCATGTTAAAGAATAAAAAAATAAAAAAAAAAAAAAAAATTGTCTAGTGAAGATCAGAGTCATTTATTTTCCATTTCGACATCTTGCTCTCAGTAACGGCAGGCGTTTGACGTTATTCGGTCCTTGTTTATTTGGCATGTCAATCAGTGTGTAATTATGCAGAAAGATCCTTTTGTCAAGCATTCCAGCAGAGAAAGAGACAGCATAATTAACATCATTATCATGTAATGACAGATTTCATTCTTCTTCAAATACTATTCTTTCTTGTTCTCTCTCTCCCTCTCTGCATTATCTCTTTTACACATGTTAAATACCTAAAAAATAATAGCACTGATACTAACAATTATTGGTAATTAACTCTATTTAGTTTTTTCTATCTTTCTTTTTGTGCTTCATAGATTTAGTTTATTTGTAATAATAGCGCACATGAATAAAATCGACCGCTATTTTAGATGAATGTAATAAATTAACCATTGATTTTTGCAAAACAATAAAGATAAATTATCTCTTTTACACATGTTAAATACCTAAAAAATAATAGCACTGATACTAACAATTATTGGTAATTAACTCTATTTAGTTTTTTCTATCTTTCTTTTTGTGCTTCATAGATTTAGTTTATTTGTAATAATAGCGCACATGAATAAAATCGACCGCTATTTTAGATGAATGTAATAAATTAACCATTGATTTTTGCAAAACAATAAAGATAAC
>MU533908.1:3527935-3628007 GCA_024362625.1 Silurus asotus
ACTAACAGCAGAGATTCACCAGTATACAATACAAACCACCGTCCATTCTCCATACAAACCTTTATTATATTCTCCCACATTATAAACACACAGATCGCTCCAAAAAAAAAACCCCAGCGGCTGCACAGTGGCGTCTCACATTTAGTCCACATGTGGAAAAATAAAAATAAACAGTAACTAAATTTCTGAAAACTTATGACCATCAGGCTGAAGTAATCCACACAAACACACAAAGCAAAGTGTCCGAAAAAACTTACGTCCGCGATGCCGAGGGGGAGATAAGCCGAGAGAGAGACAGAGAGAGAGAGAGAGAGAGAGAGAGAGAGAGAGAGAGAGCTCGGGATGTGGTGAAAGTTCTTGTGGAGCCATTACCATTTATTTCAACTGCCTTGTTTGTATTCACTGGAGTTTTTGTCATTGCCATGTAACATCCCACAGATAATGTTCATAGTTTAGGATTTAGAAAAAACTAGTATTGTTTGAGCAGTTCAGGGTTTTCTAAATATCTGGCAAAAACAAAATTGTTAGAGAGAGAGAGAGAGAGAGAGAGAGAGAGAGCTCGGGATGTGGTGAAAGTTCTTGTGGAGCCATTACCATTTATTTCAACTGCCTTGTTTGTATTCACTGGAGTTTTTGTCATTGCCATGTAACATCCCACAGATAATGTTCATAGTTTAGGATTTAGAAAAAACTAGTATTGTTTGAGCAGTTCAGGGTTTTCTAAATATCTGGCAAAAACAAAATTGTTCCTAGAGTAAGTATACTTTAAAACATGCATCAGAGATGCATGCAGCTGTGAGGCACTAAAGGATCCTCACCCACTTAAGATGAAGCTTTTTGAAACGATCAAAATGACTTTTTTTATGCAGTACAATGCAGCAGTGGATTAGAATATAGTGTTAATGTATTATTTAGGGTTAAAATAGTTAAAATGAAATAATAGCTTTCTGGAAACTTTATCAAATCTAAAATCTAACTTGTTTTAATGGTCTCTCTCTTATACAGTACCTTAACCAGACAAGTAACAAACCATTTTTATGTAAACCGGTGCTTATAGCTTTTGCATCACTAAGTTTACAAACAACTTAAACTAATGGCAGACTCCCACCAGCATCATTG
This sequence comes from Silurus asotus, assembly GCA_024362625.1. Taxonomy (NCBI): domain Eukaryota; kingdom Metazoa; phylum Chordata; class Actinopteri; order Siluriformes; family Siluridae; genus Silurus; species Silurus asotus. Next base: position 3,529,055 of record MU533908.1, read on the forward strand.
ATTTATTACAATATCTTTAATATCTGTGCATGCCTGAATACACAGCTGCATTACCTTCTCTAACCCTTTGACAATGACACTGATATCGCTCTCACTTCACATAAAAAAGACCTGAGACAGGTTGAAATCATACACACAGCAGGATGGCAATAGAAATGTCAGTTAGATGATCAGCATTTGCTCTGATATGAGCAGACCAGAAAATTGGAAGCATGCCATATGATGGACATTGAGACAACGTTTTCCTCCTCCTGTTTGTAGGATAATTGCACCTTTTGTTTGATGAAGGGAGGCAGGTGGCACGGCCATCTGGAGCCAGCAGGTACGAGAGGCTTTCTCAATCATAACGCACTACTGAACAGCAGGAGAGTGAGTAGTGGAGTGAAAGGTGTGCATGTGAGTGGTGTAATCTGTTACACTTTACAAAGAGAATTTTACTTTTCTGCAGTTAACTCTCTTAACGCTCACTAAAACAACTCATCCAAAACTGGAAATGCCCAATAAAAATATACCTTTTAAAGATATACCAGCTCAATAAAAAAATACTATGAAAGAAAGAAGGGCCAATTATGATGTCTTGCAATTTCAGTCATGGATGAAAATATAAACTGACCATCATCCAACAATATGTAAAAAAAAAAAAGTTTTAATACCACTAAATAGCCAACCGTAACTTTATATTCATACTGATATAAACAATAGGTCCTTAAGGACTTTATCAAGAAAAAACACTGAAACTGCACTGAAAACACCAGTTGGCATGCTTGACAGATTCTCTAAACAAAACAATACTATGGGCATTTTTCTTTAATCTACATTGTTGTTGATGAGTGACAGCTCAATAGTTTGAATGCATAATGCTGGGATAATAATGCCTGGTGCTAATAATGAGGTGTACATGCTCCTTAAGAAATATAATCCCAATACACAACAATACAAGAACAAAAGTATTTAAATTTCATATAAAGAGGCCATTTCGCTTGACAATGCAAATGATACCACACACCTTGTTAATCATGAAACAGCATTACAACTAAAACATATGTGGAAAGAGTAGCATTGAAAAGGTTATTCCTAGAACCTATTTTTTTCCTTGTATGTTTTTCCTTCTTCTTCATTAGATCCTTTCTTTAAGGACATAATGAAGAGATACAAGGAAAAAGGAATCAATGCTGAAGGGTAACCAGATACGACCTCAATGCTCAGTGAAATATCACTGTAACGCAATGTCACATATAATAATAATAATCATCATCATCATCATAAAAATAATAGTAATAACTATTAAAAGATCAAAATACAAATCAAAATATTACTGTATTATTATGTATATGTGTAAGTAAATTACAAAATATAGCACATACATAAAATGATGATATACTAACCTGTGTTTATTTCAAACATAGACTTACCCAATGTTCTCAATAAATCAATAAATAAACTCTAGATGCTTCCTTGCACATGGACTCCTCTGAAAGCATTTAAAGTATTTATATGTCATCAAAAATTGAACTCTCTGATCGATTGCTGTGCAATGTGCTAAAAGAAGTAGGACTGCAAAGGCATCAGTTAATACGTAGAGTTCAAGTACTCTATCTTGCAGGTGATGACATTTTGTTGCTGTGAGCGTTGATCATAATTAAGCTCAAATGCCTTCTGCAAACAATTTACTCAGACTCAGCTACATAACACCTTTAAAAATCTTATATAGATTTGTTATATGTTACACGGTTAATCCTACTATAGCTAGCAAAGTTCAATCTATGAAGCTTTTTAAAACTCAGTGAGATGTTAGAAATACAAAGCTAAAACAAAGCTATTGGAAACAATTAAGTCCTTCTTAGAGGACCAGTCAAAACACTTTAAATCAAATGTCTTTTCCGCTTCAGATGCTATTGAATAGAGGATAGAAATTGGGTTTCTATTGCAGAAAGCTGATGACACTGAGAAACAAACCAGATGAGAGCTTATACTGATAATGAGATTTAAAGCGGTGACCGTAGAACAAAACCTTGAATCCCAAAACTGTGGGATTTGAATACAAAGAAAAGTAAAATAAAATTAGTTACTAAAGTAATGAGAGTTAATGTGCAATTACAGTAAAAAATAATTCTCTTTTGGACATTTTGATGTACAAAAAAACATATGAGGGTAGATATGAGAAGATACACTTTCTGCATCTGTGAGCATGAAACAGTGTTATTTTAACAAGGTAAACAAATCTATTATCACAAGGGACAATTTTTTATTTGCTTCTCAGAGACTCTAAAACATGATGCAAATAATTCCTCAATTGAAAAATTAATTCCTCAATTCGAATTGTGCAAACTGTTCTAAATAAATAACCTTAAAAGTAAAAAAAAACTAACAATAAATAAAAAAAAAAAACTTTTTTTTGTACTTTTAGTCATTTGGTCAGACAGATCGATAGATCGATAGATCTTATGTACTAGTCAGTATTGCAGTGTCACTGTGTTTAATGTCTCTCTTGTTATTATTAAGTATTTTATCTTGTTCAGTTTTGGTTTTGTTACTAAAAAAAATAAATGAATAAAAACATCTATACACTAGACAAATTTCTGTGTCCAGTTTAGGATCAAGCTAACATTTTGAGGGAGAAATTCTGCAAAATCTTACTATTGTCAGGATCTCCTGGGCACACTGTGTGCACTTCCGGTTTCGCGGTGCACTTCCGGTTTCACGGCACACACTTCCGGTTTCACGGCACGCACTTCCGGTTCCGCGGTAAGCACTTCCGGGTTAGCGGCCATCTTGCCGTTTTTTCCCGCGCCTCCCGGTGTATATAAGGACAATCAAGACTTTAGTTCCGGGCCAGATTATCTTACCGGTTTCCTGATCCTGATCCTGATCCTGATCCTGGTCCCGGTCCCTGTTATTCTCTGCCACCCTAGTTTCCTGGTTTTGGACTTTGGACTGTTTTGGTTTGTTTTGTTCTGCCCTGTATTTGCTCCGTTTGCTGGTATTTGGATTTTCTGGACTGCTTTTGGTTCTTTGGTTTTGTTCTGCCCTGTATTGCCCCTATTTGCCTGTGCCTAGACCCTGGACTGTTTTTGGATTCTGTTTTTGCCTTTGCCCTGTTGCTTTGCCTTATATAATAAATTTCGCTTTTTCCCTTAACCTTGTGTGCATTTGGGTCCTTCTTCCAGTCACTCTGCACCTACCCCTGCACCCGTGCCCGCTGACAGAATAATCTGGCCAAAGATGGACCCAGCGGATGTCTTAAAGCGTTGGGCTAGCTCCACTATGAACCAACGATTCAGGGACCCTACCAAGACGGTGGACATTCTGAAGCTCAGCCACCAGCAGAGAGAGGAGTATTTCCGTGTGTTTCATGAACAATCCATGGCAAACCAAATGATATTAAACAACCTCTTGAAACGGCTGTCTCTCCGGCCCCTGAGCTCTGTAGGGAGGGCTGCCCAACCTCAGCCTTCTTGCCTGACTGGAAACGTCCTCCAGCTCTTCTGCCCTGCCGAGCATGCCCCTAAGCCGCGCCAGAGTCCTGCCGAGGTCGCCGCTCCGCGCCAGAGTCCCGCCGAGGTCGCCGCTCCGCTCCATGCACTTCCGGTTCCGCGGTGAGCACTTCCGGGTCGGTGGCCATCTTGCCGTTTTTTCCCGCGCCTCCCGCTGTATATAAGGACAATCAAAACTTTACTTCCGGGACAGATTATCTTACCGGTTTCCTGCCTGCTCTGTATCCTGATCCTGGTCCTGGTCCTGGTCCCTGTTATTCTCTGCCACCCTAGTGTTCTGGTTTTGGACTTTGGACTGTTTTGGTTTGTGTTTGCTGCCGTTTGCTGGTATTTGGATTTTCTGGACTGCTTTTGGTTCTTTGGGTTTGTTCCCTGTATTGCCCTATTTGCCTGTGCCTAGACCCTGGACTGTTTTTGGATTCTGCTTTTGCCTTTGCCCTGTTGCTTTACCTTATATAATAAACTTCAGCTTTTTCCCTTAACCTTGTGTGCATCCTGCATTTGGGTCCTCCTTCCAGTCACTCTGCACCTACCCCTGCACCCATGCTCGCTGACAACTATGTTTATTTAAACTTTTTTTTTATTGCTCTCAATTCAACATTCACACTTGGAACAAACCTTGAGTGGTGTTAGACTCAAAAGCGAACTCATCCTCTGCATACATGTGTGACTGTATTGCAATTATAAAAAGTGTATCTTATACAATTGTATACTGTAGTGTCAAAACCTTCAGTGTTTGTCTCCAGTAACCACAAAAGCCTTTATCCTAGTCAAGATCACAGTGACATTAAATAACTATTCCATTTTAAGACACTTTTTAGAGTGACATTTTGAGCCTATATGCATTTAGTGTAGCTGAAAGCATTATTTCGAAAAATGTAAGTAACATGCCTGTAACAACAGAAAGTTCATTATAGTATAAGTTTAATTAAATTTAAGCTGTTTCTATTATTTGTAATATTGAGGCTTTACATCTGTTAAACATTTTTTTGTTTGGTTTTTTTGTTAGTGTATGAGAAGTGCCAAGTCAAGTCAAGTTTATTTCTATAGCGCTTTTCACAACAGACATTGTCTCAAAGCAGCTTTACAGAAATCAACAGTCAAGGTGAATGGTGTGCATTTATCCCTGATGAGCAACTGTGGCAAATAAAATCTCCCTTAGATGTTATGAGTAAGAAACCTTGAGAGGAACCAGATTTAAAAAGGGAACCCATCCTCATTTGGGTGACATCAAGAGTTTGATCATAAATCTTTCAACAATACAGAACACTGGATAGTGAGAACTAACGTGAGCACTGGAGGATAAGATTATAAGTAATGTTTTTTCTACAGTCCTATACAGTCTTTTTGGTTATAAAAGTAGGAGCTACTGAGCTCAACATTTGTGATCATCACAGATCCAGCACCAGCTTCTCCATGCCAGAGCCTTTAAACACTCTAGGAGGTCCAATGTTAAAACTCCACACATGCTTACACAAGTAATGATTATGTAAGCCACCTTTGATGATTGGCTGACATTCTCTAACAATCAAAATGGTTCTCATTTAGAAACAGATTGGCAGACAAAATATTTTATCCTAATAATTATAAGCAAGGTCACCCACTGTCTGTGTACACAAACTTAGTGTTATCAAATCATGCCAGTCAGTTCCTCAATCTTAACTCATTTTCTAATGGATTGCATTTTTTCTTTTTTTTTTTTTCTTTTTTTTAAGTCATCATATTGCTCTGTTCGAGAATATTTAACTGGACAAAAGCCAAAAAAAAAATCATGACCAAGCGCAATTTCTTCAGAATTTGCACACAATGAAGAACCGTTTGGATAAAAAAATAAAGTACAGAGAAAAGTGTGGACTGCAGTAGGAGGCAAATTGGTGTTATTGCATGTTAGGGTGTCTTACTGTGAGTCTTTGCTCTTTAATTTTTGGGTTGAATGTCTACTTTTGCTTTTGGCTGTAAGGGGCTGCATGTTTGTAATTTGAAAGTGTGTGGCTGTGTGGTGCAAAGCTTGGCTTCAGCTACATCATATGGTGAGCACAATTAAATGTTTTGTGCAGAGCTGAAAGATTGTGCCAAGGATAGCATTATGTGGCACCACCTTCTGAACAAGGTGAGGTGATACCTGAGCTCTCACTACACAACAAGAGCATTTTGACAGCTCTGCAGTCTAGCAAAGACATCTTTGGTAGAAAACATCACTAGTTGGCCTTTCCATATACTGTAGGTTACAAATATGAAGCACATTTTGCTAAAGATCTTGTGGCAATTTTTCTACTTACTACTACCTACCATTTATTTTTCAAGTGGTGCACCATTATCAACTGTTGTTTTTTTTTTTCAAGCATGTCTGGTGCTAGTATGGATGTATATGACGCAGCATTCATTAAGTTGGTGGTACAAGGAAAAAGTAACAATAATTAAATATTAATTACACAGGTGTGCACAACTGAAATGTTATAAAAAAAAAAATGTACAGTATTGTATTTTTGGAATTGTATCTATTTTTGACTGTCACATCAACCTAATTGTCATGTACTATAAAGTAAAGGTAGAGGCAAATGCAAATATGTATTATAAGATGCAAACATCAAACACAATTAATTTCTTTGTTTCTTTATACAATTTGTAATCACAAGACAATGCGTTTCAGTAAAGTCAATTGACATAAAATGGGATTTGTCATTTAAGAGTTGTCGACCAGATGAGGTTGCCTCCCCAATCATTATGGGTGGTTTAGTTCTTTGGTTTAATCTAATGTATTTAGCATGATAATATATATTTTTTGAGATCTTTAGAATAGTGCAATTCAATACATTTTTATTTGTATATTGCATTTAACATTAAACATTGTCTCAATGCAGCTTTACACAGATAAAGCAGTTATAAAGTTGTATAAAAAAAAAGGTTTAGTGCCTTAAGTTTGTTCCTTTAAATTGTAAGTTTATACATAATGAGCGAGCCACTGGTGACTGTGGAAAGGAAAATCTTTATGAGACGGCATGATGAAGAAAACCTGAGAGAAACTGGACTAAAAAGGCAAACCATCCTTATCTGGGTGTCACCGAATGTCCATTCATTACAGCTGCATCATTGTTCAAGTGTTCTAGCTCAGGGCCACAAGTTGCTTGAACGCTTCATCATTGTTGAAGCGTTCAAGCAACTTGTGGCCCTGAGCTATTGTAGTAGACTGTTGATAAGTCTGCAAGACAAGTAATTCAAGACAATAATCACACAAGAACGTGTAACACACACATTATACAGTAAAATATAAAATAGAGTAATACCTTAGTATTTGTCGGTAATTCGTTCCAGAAGTCGTGATGAATGCTAAAACTAATCTTACAAGTTTTTTTACTTTCATTGTGACTCAGAAAGCACAATTTTTTTTTTAAGGCACGCAATGGCAATGCTTGCATGCTAACATGAGACTTTTCCTGCACCTGTGTTACCTACCTACCCAGTTTCATTGTGAGAGTTGGTGTCGAAGGTCTGAGCATGCGATGAGTTCCTGTGGCTACTCCGTACGGGAAATGTGTGCAAATGCCTTTACTTTAACAATTTCTTTACTTCTTCATGTGTATTTAAAGCAAGAGAATCACTAGTAAACTAGTTTTTTTTTTCATTAGGTGATGAGTACCAAATTTGATGAGTTACGCAGTTGAAGAAAACTGAAATATTTCTGTAATTGCAAAGTGAAACACGTAACACACAATGCAGGAATAGTTTCTTAACAATGAAGTGTAACTGAGAATGCAAATGTCTTACATGGGTAGTAGCCCGAATAATTGTCCAACATAAGTAGTTGCAGGTAAAATCATGGTATGTGTTCTTATTTGGCAATAATTAATTTGCAAAATTTGCTGGATTTCGAGTACATCAGTGTAATTGTGTGATCATTCACTATAATCCAGTTGCCTAACAAAGAACATCGGAGAATTTAAATTAACAACTAAAGGTAAGGTACAAAAACAAATAAATAAATAAATAAATAAATAAATATATATATATATATGAAATGTATTGGACACCTGATCATCCCATTTTTTTGTGGGCTTATCTAAACTGAGATAAGACTACAAAACTGTTACCATAGAGGATAACTTTGCCAAATTCCCCCTTTCCTGAAGCTAATAGGACTATTTTTTTCACTCTCCTTTCACCTGATTGTATTTTTTTCTTTATTACGAGAAAGTTTTAAACTTACGTCTCAGACATGCGTGATGAGCCTACTACTTTAAAAATGAGATTTTCATTGTCACTTTCCTTATTTTCAGTCACAATAAGTGTAGAAGTAGCACAGATAACAGATATACCTCAAAGTTTTAAATGTAATGCAAATATACAACACAGCTGTGCCCAGTTAGGAAGTGCGGCAACCAAGCTGGCTTAGCTAGCATTATTCAAGATACCAAAAATGTTGTTGCTGATAAAGACCAGCTGTATTAGCATGGAAATTGACGCTTTGGATCCTCATCTGTTTGTCCCAGGCAGCATTAATAAAATAAGTTTAAAACAAAAATGTCAGCTCTCAAAAAATAAATTGTGTGTTAAGTATGATTACTAAATTCATACAGGGTCTTTAAATATTCCTTTGAATGAGTTATACATCTTATTTATGCAAATATAAGAAATGACTTATAATTTAAGCATCAGTTAAAACTGTTAAGAGCTTATTTCTAGAATGCATGATCTACAGTAGCATGAAATATATCTTCTGCTCTTTTAAACTGTATGGTTAAAGCCATTAACTGACCATTAGAAATAACATTATTATTATTGTTTTCAGTCAAACGAGCAATGTCACAGTAAGGAAATCTCCTCAAACAAAATCAAAACCTGCAAATCTATGTTAAAATGTTAAAATGCAGATTCCTTAAATGCTACTGATCACGAGAGGACAGAGAGAGGATAAAAGAGGAGCGTGGCGAGAAAGAAGAAATATCAGCTCTGTTTATCCGGCCTCCTGTCTCTTTTTTGGACAGCAGTAATTTATCCAGATTTGACAGTCCTCCCTGTGGACACAAAGAGAATAAACAATAAGAAGCTGTTCAAAAACCAGCGATATGACAGTGGGAGAGAGAGACCAGATAGATATAGCCTGCTGGGATGTGTCTAGTTATGCAATTATTCCCTAATTTAAGTCCAAAACAGTGTATTCATATTGACTGAAAGCAGCTGAGAGTCAATATCACATGTTAATTGTGAGGTTTAACATATTTCAATAGATTTCAGATTTATCCAAGCATTCGTGACACAGCTAATTAGCTTCTGCTAAGAAACATTCTGTATTGATAACTCATGGAATAAAAACAGTCGACTTCGGCTTTATTGAACCACACTGTACACATAGGAAGAGTTGCTGCTGTAATGTCTGAGTCTAAAATAGAATAAAATTGATTTCATATTGTCTTTGCTTTTTTGCTTTATGTTTGCCACAAAAGCAATATTAACCAAATTTGTAAATGAAAAAAGGAATTTTACATTTGTTTATCTAATGAATGTATGAACAACTACCATATGAAACACAAGCAGAGCAAAGATGATGATGATGATCAGGTGATCAGGAGTGTCTCTGTTCTCAGTCATGTTTACATTCCTGACTCCCTCAGTCTCATCCATGTTACCCCTATAATTCTTGTTATGTTCTGCCTTACTGGTTGTTAGCTTTGTAAGCTAGCCTATGTCTGTAGTGTGTGAGAACTTAGAAAATGATACAGTGATAGGTTAAATAAAAAACACACACACACACACACACACACACACACACACACACACACACACACACACACACACACACACACAATGACAAGAATAGGCTGAAAACTTTACAATAAAGAAATAAATAAATAAATATGATGACTAAATAGATTAAAACTAAAGTTACAAGCCTGGTTTGATAAGAATTAATAGGTAAAAGTAAAAGTTGTCCGAAAAATAAATAGTGAACTAAAATACTGATACGAGAAAAATCTACTAAACTACAGTAAAAAAAAAAAAAAAAGCATTTGTACTCAGTACTTCTCATTTCTGGTCACAACTTAGCAACTGAAAATATTTGGAATTCCTTTTTCCTTTTTATCATTAGACTATAATTCGTCAAAGATAAGTTACTTCAAACATTTTCAGCATGTTTATAAAAACTGTTACTAATTCTAAGCTTACAATATTGAATTTTAGTCTATAGGTGTGCCATATTTTGCTTTCATTCCATTATTGAAAGTATATTGAAAGTGCCATAAAAACATACAGAACTACTAATTTTACAGAACAAACATTTTTCCTTTGGCAAATGGAGAGTAATGGAGAGTAATGGAGAGTAAATGCTTTAATATTTAAATACTTTCCTGTAATTTAGCCCAAAAAAAAAAAAAAATCAACATTTTAAATATTTAGTGATATTTTTATGCATGCAGATGTGGTGACTATGTGATTCCATATAAAATAAATAGAAGTAAAGACAATCTCTACAAAACTTGAGGATTAAATGAGTAAAGTTGTCTGCTGAATATTTATCGAGTAGGTTGGCACAAAGCCAGACTCATAATTATAAACTCGACATTCTGTGATATTTCAAGTAACTCCTAGCACACACTCTGCAGGATTTCTCAGCTCTGTAATTTCTCAGCCCTTTTGTCAGGTTGCCAATAAGTGCCATGTTCACAGTGTTACCCTTTTGTATGTTGTCACCTGTGTGAAGTTTAGATGGACAGGTTGGTGCTTTTGTTTTTCACCTGTCTGCTTGTTTTCATTTTGTTTCACGCTGTAGGCTTCAAGGCATGCAGCACCTATTGTGTTTTCATGTAGGTGTTCATTACTGTTTGTGTGTCTCTCTGAGATGCCATTTCACAATTTCCTTTAAAGCCATTCAAACTTTGTGACCAAGCTCACAGCATGGCAAAACCACCTAATGGGTGCTAATGGGTATTTCCTCACTCCAGTCCATGGAGTTAATATAATGGTATTGATTATTCATTCAACCAAATAAATACAATTCTTTTAGGAATATGACAGCTCTTCTAAGCTGAAACATACAGTAAATTGACATAGTATCATATACCATGGCACTACCAGCAGGGAGCAAGCTTTGACTAGAGGCGTGACACGTGGAGGGTGTATGGTGTTAAGGGCATAATTGGTTTAAACCTGTTGTGAAGACCAAGAGACAGTGGCATCAGAGCAAAGGATGCCAAGGGCATTCTCCAGGTCCTGGTTGAGCCTTTTGACTTGACAGTATTCTCTCCATACGTTTGTGGTAAATTGTGGGCCCCGATCAAACAAATTATTGGGTGGGCCGTGTAGCGGAAAGACATGCTGTAGCAGGAGTTTGGCTGTTTCCTTGGCTGGAGAGAGTTTCCGAAGGGGTATGAAGTGGGCCATTTTGGAGAACTGAACAAATACAGGGAGGATGGTACTATGGCCAGCCAAGGGGAATAGGCTGGTAACAAAATTCAGGGCTATGTGTGACTGGATAGAGGAGACCAGCTGGGGATAATCTAGAGTCTCCCCTTTAGGACATCCTTTGAGGATAGGACAACCGGAAGTAGCTCTGTGCACCTTGCGTTCCATGTCCAGGAGGAGGGCTTAAGGATACTGCTAGGGGTTTTTCTCTCCTCCTTCTTTTCTCTCCTCCTCCTAATCAGAGGAACCCAGCAGGAGACAGGCATCTGGTTTGCCGTTTTTAGAGCCTGGGCAGTAGTAAAGATTTGTGAGTCTTGTGACAAAGAAATTAAACCGCATTTAAAGCACAATTAAATGTTGACCGTTATTAAACATATCTAAAGATACCTGGAAAAAACTGCAATTGGATTTCATTGGTCCGTTACCCAGTAAGTTGGGATATCACATTTGGCTTGTGATATTTGATACATTTTTAATATGGGTTGATGCAATTCCCACTCACAACATCACAGCGAACACAGTGGCACAGGTGATAGCAAACCAGATCATCACTATATAGAGGCACCATTTAAAATTTAATCCGTACTCTACCACACAAGTCATGAGAAATGCTAAACATCAAGCAAAAGTTCCACATCTAATACCACCCAAAACAACACCAAAACAAGTGGACTGAGGCTCTACTCACAGTGCTGGGTACAGGCATTAGCCCGTATGAACTTATGACTGGAATGGTGATGAAACTACCCATTGATCCAGCAGATTTGGGCCCTCTCAGCTTGCAATTTAGCAGACTGTTTTGAAACAACTGAAAGAGTGATTGAAGGTGTTACATACACATGTTGCATTAAAACAACAACAGTCAGATCTGTCAAATAATGCACATTACAATCCAAACTCTGTTATAAAATTTTCAGAAGGAGAAATTGTCATGATCCATGTCTTTGTTAAGCAAAATGCATTAAAGCTGTTTGTGACAGCTATGTGTCAATGACCATTAGAGGAAAGCTAAGATTGTATTACATGTCTCAATGCAAACTATTTAAGGGTTCATTGAAGTAGCTGTGGGATTTTTGTTATATGCCTTTTTAGGACAGTTACAGCAATCCCATATATGTCAGATGTCTGAACAGTGTCAAGGCCCACCTGCATTAAAATGAGGCAAAGGGTTACACTCACACACACACCCAAAATGAGGAAGATGTGTATGTAAATAAACCAAGGGGCCATTCACATCATACACTGCAATTACATATAAAAAAAAAATAGTTACATGGCCTTCCGGTGTAGCCCAAAGGAGGGTACATATTGTGTGTGAAAAGGTGAGATAGACATGAACAATTAAAAAAATCCTTAAAATCAGTTAAGGACTATACATCATTGTTTTATTCTAACTACCTGTGGATATTAAAAACAATGTCCAATTGTATAATCTAAGGGAACATTAACAAAATTTTTCTATATAACCCATGTAACATACAATATTTCTAATATCCTGTCTGCCTTTGTAAAACATTCTAGTAACAATGATAAAACGTATGCATGGTAACAGTCACGCATCAATAATTTAGTCTTTGATTATAAAAACAGACGTGCAGTTAAAATTTCACCTGTCCACACTAGATGAGACCTATTTGGAAATATAGCAGGCCTATTTGGTTCAATTAATTCTATAGCCAACACTTATAAAAAAACAGGACAATCACAATTTTCAATGTGGTTGGCAAACTAGGTGGCCACCAGTTTTCAACACATCGCTAATAATAATGAAAACATTATTAATGTTTTCATTAATAATGAAAACAGAATTAATGTGGTTAGTTCTAAAGCGCAGGTGCTTCCCACAATTAACCATAAAATTATCAATCAGACCCATACCACCGAGCATGACAACCTGCAGAATTTATGCACAATTTAATTTTACTGCAGCAAGACAGGACATTTTAGATCTACATCTCCGTAAGACACCTAGTCATGTTTTAAATTATCTTATGAACTTTTGTCAAAGTTTATGATCTATACTGGCAATTACTGTTCTGACTGTATTGTTTTTTTTATTTTTTTTTTTACAAATTTTCTTTAATTTACCCAGATCTAAGACTAAATTAAATTGGACCACCTTACTGGGTCTATACATAGAAGAACACAGAGATGTTATTTAGATTTAGATCTTATTAACGCAGCTGTTGTCATGAAACATTTCTCTATATTATTTGTACTTGTAACACTTTAAAACCATTTGCTTCTAATAATTCTAAACTAAATAATGTATAATTCTTGCATGGTCATTTTGATGCTGCTCATGTTTCCCATATAGCCACATAGTGGTGTGACATCAGTGAAATGAAATTAACGTATGGAGGTGAAATAAAAGTTTGCAAAGCCAAGATATCTCTGTAAGTTTCTACGTATTTCGGGTTGAGGCCACTCTTGACAGCAAAAATCTGGGGGGGATCCTTCTGCACATTCCATGCAGATAGTATGAAGCTCAAATGGAAATCTTAATTGTGATGGCATTACGCTCACGGTAGTCTATGCAGGGGCAGAGACTTTTGTCCTTCTTCTCAACAAAGAAGAATCTGGGGAAGACAAAGGACAAATGATCCAAGAAGCAAGGGACTTCCAGACGTAATCAGTCATAGCTTCTCTTTCGGGGCCTGTCAGATGGTTGACACATCAGCAGGGCAATAGCACAATCGTAAAGAGTAGTACCCTGGTCTTACTGAAGACAGTGTTTAGGTCACGGTACTCAGTGGGCACAGAACTGAGTTTGGAAAGTGTTTCCTTAGAACAGGCCAAGATGGGAGGGACAGTGGTGAGACAACTAGCATGCGGCACAGCGGATCATCCATATTCGTGATGGTTGGGTTTGGTTCCCTGACCGGGGATCGAACCTGGGCCACCAGGGACACTACTATGTGCACGAAGATGTCAAATCACTAAAAATAATTACCAAATCAAACTATACTGACTTTATTTTTACTGATTTTACATCACATTTAAACCAAAAATAATTGAATCAAGTAAGCTTTTAAAAAAGATAAACCAATTTTAACCACTTCTGTTAATTGAGTACCTTATAGAAGTTATTCATGACCCTCACCATCAGGCCTTTTGTTCACCCTAGAAGCATCTAAACATGAACTTATTGCCAGGGCTTATAATTATACTTCTACAATTCCGTTAGTAACTTATGATGAAACACGTGAAATACACTGTTAGGTCAGTCATAAGCCCCTGTGCTTTGTTTCAGTAGCCTTCTGGACATTTGTTGTACCCGATGTGGTGTACTGTTTGTTAGTTGTATTTTAAGCTACAAGCTAATGTTTAGATCTCCTTAATCAAGCATTCTTTAATTGCCTACACCATTTGTTAGGAAATAAGGTGGTGAACAAAAGAATGATTTGAAATTGAACCAAACTGTGTTCCAGAAAACATGGAGCACAAAGCAATGATTTAGATGTTGTGACACACTCTCACAGGCAGGTCTGAAAAATACAGATCTGGACCAATCTATTTTAAAAAACTTGTGGCATAGAATCCCGTGTTCTAATCACAGGATTACTAGTTTTGTCCAGAGGAAAAAAAAAACTTTCTTGGAACAGTTTCAAAACTGGAATATGGTTGTACAATGAGCACCAATGACTGGGAGAATGGCAGAAGTGAAGTTTATATACCTGCAGCTTAGTCATCAGATTCCCTGTCTGATCCAGACACTGACAAAAAAAGAAAAAAAATTGGATTAGGGCTTGTAATTCTCTGTTCAGAGCTCTTTTTTGGCCATATATTAAATAAGCAGTCCTGGTACAGCTTTGGAGGTTTCATTCAAAGAGGTCCAAAGTGAAATCAAACCCACTTTTTCACTGCAACCATTCTTGAGCCAATTTAGTTGCTAGATAAAACACCTTATTTGAAAACTATTTGTAAGAGAAGAAAAGGAACCTAATAATAAATAAACATGCATACATAGACATATTGCCACATTTGTATGTGGCATTATCACTCTCATTTATGAGTGATTTGTTTCTAGACTTGCATAATCCAAATAAATGCATATGCAAGTACAGTTATGGTAGGTACTGGCTGCTGAATACTGATAGAAACCCACAAGACCTGCCATATTGGGGACACGAGGTCTGCCATTTTGCATACACAGTTGTTTGAAAACCACAAATTGTCATTTTGTTACTCAGTCAGTCAGATATCTTATGCTTGACCATTTTTCTTTGTTAATTCTAGAGTTGAACTTCAAAAACTGACTTTTTACTCCTCTCTGATTTTTTACTACTCACTGACAGTTGCCACAGTAATTAGATAATCCAGGTTATCCAAATCAACTGTCAGTGGTCTTACCTTTATATCTTATACAGTAAAAAACAAATTTAGCTAATGCTGAATGCTCATGTGTACATGCTGATAAAGCCAGTGTGTGAAGTATCTTATAAAAAGCTGAATCTAGAAAAATAAGGACAAACACTTAGAGACAAAATACAGAAAAATAAATGAATTCAGTGAGGTAAAATAACCTGGTTGACTTGATAATGATGCAGACCTTGTATCAAACTGTGCCCTCCTGACCAAATTTTCTTTGGCTGTAACTTCTGCTAATACTGCCTTCTACATGAATAACATCCACAACATCATCTCTTCACTACTCAACCCCTCCTGCTCCACCTGCTCCATGCTCCCTAAATATTAAAGACTTTGCCTTCTTCTATTATAAGGAGGTTAAGCAAATCTGCCAGACCTTCACTTCATTCCCAACAATGACTACACCACACAGCCAGGCATCCCCTACTTCCTCGTTGTCAAGCTTCCCAACCATAGCAGAAGAAGAGATACGAGTCATGTAAGACATCTCAACTACAGATTGGTATCACTTCTCTCTTCTTTTTAAATATCTAGAACACATTGTTTTTAATCAACTGTCTGTCTCAAAAAACAACCTCCTTTATTCAAACCAGTCTGGCTTCAAAACAGCACATTCCACAGCGACGGCCCTTTTGGTGGTCTCTGAGAAACTACATGCTGCTAGATCAGCCAAGCTGTCATCTGTACTCTGTACTCCTTTTTGACCTTTCAGCAGCATTCAACACAGTCTACCAAAAGACTCTCTTGTGTACCCTCAGGAGCCTTGGTATTCATGGAACAGCATGGGAATGGTTTGCTTCCTACCTGAAAGGTCGCTCATATAAGGTAACATGGAGGGGTTCCAAATCTGCTCCACAAAGACTTTCCACTGGTGTCCCACAAGGCTCAATAGTTGGTCCCCTCCTTTTTTTTCCCTCTTTACCAACTCTCATCTTTTTTTTTCCTTCCTCAGATACCACAGCTTTTGCTTGAATCTCAGCATGCATGGTGGACATATCTGAATGGATGAGTGGTCATCAACTAAAACTAAATCAAGTTCTCTGTATAACTCTTCACAACTCTCTGCTCTCTCTATCAGCCACTGCTTGCGACCTAAGGGTAACTATGGACAATCAACTGCCCTTCTTCTTACACCGTCAAGTAAAGTCAAAAGGCTTTTACTGTCATTTCTACTATACACAGTGGTACACAGTACACAGTAAAAACGAGACAACGTTCCTCCAGAACACTGGTGCTACACTGAACAACATAGAGCTACAACACTTAACATAAAGCTACATAAAGTGCATTGAGTGTTACCTAGTGCAAACAGTGCAGACGAAAAACAGTACAGACAGACAACACAAGACAGAGTGGGACAATACACATAACACAAGATAGAGCTGATTTTTGTTCCCACAGGCTGCCCAGCTGCTTGTTCAGTCTCTTGTCATTTCAAGACTGAACTATTGCAACTCTCTGCTAGCAGGTCTACCTCTAAATGCTAATGATCCACTGCAAATGATCCAAAACGACTTGAGTTGAACCTGCCCAAGTTCTCCCAAACCACCCCACTGCTGCACTACCTCCACTGGCTTTTAGTAGCTGCACATATCAGATTTAAAACACTAGTGCTTGCCTACAAGTCCAAAAATCCTCTTACCTCAGAGATCTCACCACAGCCTGAGATCTTCTTGCACTGCTCAACTGGTATACCTTCTCTCAGGGAAAGATGTAAATATACTTTAAGGCTCTTCTCTGTTTTGGCACTGAGGTGGAACTTCCCCTTGATGTCTGAACAGAGAAGTCCCTTGCTAGCTTCAAAAGATGGGTGATAAACCTACCTCTTCCTGAAACACTTAAACTAACACTTTCCAAGTTTGCTTAGGTTAAAAAAAAATAATAAATAAATTAAAAAAAACAACTCTCAACAGAGTTGCAGGCTGATTTAAGAGCTTTATGAGTTGTAATCTAGTGTACCAGTGTAGATGAATTCATTAATAGAGACTCAAAGCACTTTTTTTTACTGCTACTAAATGGGTACCTGCTAAATGGGTGTCTGCTAAATTCCGTAAATGTAAATAAAGGAGAAAATTATCTTAAATTACACCTCAAGTGACTATCTGCTAGAAGTCTCTCACACTTATACAGTCTTGCACACCACTGCACTCCAACCCCATTTTTGAAAAGCCGGAGGAAATAGGGCCTAAGGAAATTTGATGCCAATGATAGTAGGCAGCAAACTAAGGATTGAACACTTTATTGTAGGTTGAGACAGAGGAGTCATTGATCAGACTCTTACTGCTGCTGGTTGCAAAGAGTTACACAGAAATAGAAAATGTTATTTCTAACCATATTTTTAAGTGATTATACAATATTAGATTAGATTTAACTTTGCTGTCACTGTCAATAGTGCAAATATATATCATTGAAATACAATATGCCAGTTTATGCCATCTGAGGTACTGCAGTACGTCTTCCTTTTTTACAGTGTAATTGCTTTTTTTTCAATATATATATATATATATATATATATATATATATATATACTGTTTATTATGCTGTTATTTATATATATAAACAGTTGTCTTAACCGTATTTAGGTTTGGATTTGCGTTTTAATATCATTAATGTAAACTGATGAGGTTGCACAAGTTTTTGTGTATAAATGAAAGAAATTGTTTAAACTGTATTATCTGTATCTAAAATCTCTACAACACATTGCATATTATATGACTTAAACCTGATTTAAGGACAATTTATTACTTTCATATCTATCTAAATGAATAAAGTGTGTGGTCATTATGTTAATTTTGGAATTTTATAGTAAAATTTACAATTACATTTTGATATACTGTATTCAGTAAATCCAAATCATTAGGCCAACATTAAATATAGGCAGAATTAAATATTACGTAATATAACATTGATCTTCTGAGCAACTCAAGTAACTGTTTTATTCAATACCTGTTTTGATCAAGAACCTATAATATCACAAAACTCATTCAGGCCACGTAATTATTTTTCAAACTATTTATAATCTTCAATACATCTAATCATCAAACCATTCTCCAGAAGATATTTATTTTTAGATTTTAAACTGATCTATGATGGTTTAAGGTAGATGAGCCAGACAGCTTAGAAAAAGTCAATAGTCCCCTGTGCCACATATTGATGCTATTAAAGTGAATGAAAAGGCACCTTAAGCTTGCTGGGCACAGACCTGGGATTATGCTTATTGATTTAAATTTCCAAAAGATCAGACTCAGTGGTGGTAATTCCATAAAACATATACCATTATGTCTTTTCTGTCTTTTTTATTTATTGCTGGCAAAATGCACTTATGGTACGAGGGCTATCCAAACAATCACAGTGTTTTCTTTGTACATTATGTGCTTATATTTTTAAACACCATACAATATCGGATAAGTGTGATAATAGCTAGAATACTGTTTTAAAGAAACCTTTTTAAGAGACACCGATTTTAGAACCATGTTTTAACAAGACATTTTAAGAGATACAAATCCAGAATCTAGAACAATGTAAAAGATGAGCCAAATGCAGCCTGTGTTTGTTTGTTTTTTAGAGGATATGCAAAACACTGACTCAGCACTGCCTTTGTAGTGATAACCATCTTAGCACCACATGTTAGGCTGGCAGACTTGAATTACGGCTCAGAGTCAACTCTGGCCCAAGCATTTTAGCTAAAAGAGTTTTGTTCTGAATGCCTAAATGTCTGGCAATGATTAATCAGTTCAATAGGAATTGCAATTAAGCAATTAATCTACATCACAGTTTCTCAACAACTATCCTACAATACACACTGTCCTGCACATTGTATTGGTTTCCCTTGTCCCAGTATTGTACAAGATACAACTAGTAGGCCAATTAGCAACCTTTCCTAAATTGATGTGGTAGAATATTTTAAACAATTAACAATTCTAGAAAGCATCCTGTGTCTCTTGGCACAGACACCAGCTCATTCTTATAGAAGCATCTACTCCTAGGTGGCCTTATTAAGTAGTGTACCACTCTAGGATGAGCACTTTATATTTTGCGCAGTTATCCTTGCTCCCTTCTGGTGGTTTAAGTGCGGTGCGTGACCATGCTTAAAAGTCACATACTGTCCATACTGTCACAATTATAGGTATTTTTTTAATAACCAGAAAGATAGTATGAGCAAAGAAAAAGTACATGAAGTTAGATCATAGAAAATAGACGATAATGTGAGTCTTCTTCTGGAGATGACCCACCCTCATCAAGCACCTGATAATTAGTGCAAATATGTAGTTTATTCTATTAAATATTGAGCACTTGTGTTATTCACTCTACTAGATGAGGGTAGAGTGGAAGAGAATAATTGGGGGCAATGAAGTCATGCATTAAGTAAGTGCATATAACCATCTACATGCTTTCCACCTAGCCTATAAGTATTTAGATAGCAATATAAAGTAAGTGTATAGCTACTAAGAAATCGAATGTAAATGTGCATACTGAATAGGCCAATCATATTAAAAATAAGTGTAAAAGTATTTAAAAAAAGCTTACATTTTCTTTTTTTCTTTTTCTTTTTCCTTTTTTTTTATTTTTTATTTTTTTTTTATTGTGCAATAACAATCACCCCAGACAAGAATAGTCAATTTAGCAGCATTTACATTTGAACATTCATTAAGATATCATCTTACACAAGGACAGGTAGGACATAGGAGCTCAGTGGACTTTTGATCAGAAGGGGTTTGAATCCTAGTGCTACCACTGCTATGCCCTTATTGCAAGGCTCTTATCCCTCAGTTGCTCAGCTGGATAACCGCCTAACTAAGTTGTTCTGGATAAAGGTGTCTGCCGCATGCCATGCATGTAATGTGAAATAGGTTGAAAAATATTTTATTTAGCAAAACATAAAACACAAAATTACTAGAAACATGGTGGTGTGTAGAGTAAAGATACATACATAAATGCTAATCAATGTGACAAGGAACAAATGTGAGTGATCAGTGATGTGACAAACTAGGAAGTACAGTACAGAAGGGCTGTTGGATAACGTAGTCCCTAGACATAGTCCCTGACGCATGACATAATCTCTTGCCCAGCAAAAAACTTCTCTGCTGCGTTAATATTATTTGGTGTTACATTCTGTCATGTAATAGGAGGATATGCAATACAAGCAATAAACAAGAAACAAAACACAAAATAGCTGGAAACATGCTATTATGGACAAAGAACTAAAAAGATAACCTGAAAAGATATAAAAGGACAAAGGTAACGCTATAAAAAAAAGTGCTAATGAAAATAACAGTAACAGTGATCAGTGACGTGACAAACAAGCAAGTACAAAAGGCTGTTGGTTAACATCCCTAGACATGATCCTGACAGCCTTGTATCTCATGACATTATTGGAATCTACGTGTTTTATACTTTGCCTCATGTTTAGGGGTGTAAAATAAACTGTTATTTTTGTATTTAACTGACATTTCATGAATTATGATGAAATTTTATGTTCTCTTTACTTTAGGCAAAAAACCCCCTTCAATTTCTATTTATACCAATAAATTGTGTTTAGGTAAT
This sequence comes from Silurus asotus, assembly GCA_024362625.1. NCBI lineage: Eukaryota > Metazoa > Chordata > Actinopteri > Siluriformes > Siluridae > Silurus > Silurus asotus. Next base: position 3,549,862 of record MU533908.1, read on the forward strand.
GCATTAGATTATCTTGTTTTAAAAGCTTCTAAAACTTCCACTCACTTTTTGTGCATTTTGTGCATCAAGTACACACACAAAAAAAAAAAAAACCTTAACAAAATGTCTTTGTCATCAGTACTGTTTATTAGTTTGGTCACTGCAGCTTTGCTAGCAAAGTCAATATGTGTTGTAGGCTGAAAGCTCTCACAATACAACACTGGTATTGCATGGCAATCTGTTAAGTATTTTGGCTCTTCTTGAGTTCCTTCCTAGAATGAAATTTATTCTATGAGATGATCAAACAAGAAACAAAAAAATGATCTCCAAAACCTGTCAGCCATTGTCTTTTATAGAAAAATACTTAAATTTAATTGCTGCTTACAGATCGTGAAATTGTGACTTTATACTAAGATACACACTGTGTCCTTCATTCTGTCCTACCCCTCTGTCTCTTATCTTTTTGAGCTGAATTCCCTGGTTGACTTTGCCCCAGAAATCCCTATGGAGAGTTAGTTTATATTCTGCTAGAGCACTATACTGTAATTATAGCTCACAACTGAGAAATATGAAGATTAAAAAAAAATCTAATGGAAAAATGGAAATAGAATAAAAGGCTGAATTGGACATGATATGAATTGAGTCTAGGTATAAAACAGTGCCTTTTCTACTCTATCCATTTTGGTTTGAATCTTAAATCTAAAAAATGATTGTATTGTTCCAAAATTACAGTGCACCATTTTTAGCAGTAAAGAGTAGTCGCACAGGGGATAAGTTCAGTCACACTGATTTCACATTGACATAGCTCTCATTTCCTCCTTAGTGCTTGGTCCTGAAGGAATAATTCCTGTAAGGAACCTAATAAAGAATAGATTAGGCTGCAGCTTTGAAAAGCGGATCTCAAACGCTGCAGTCTAAAGGTGATAGTGCTGCATATCAGCAGCCAAGGTGGTAGAAGGAGAGAGACAGGGAGATCTTGTTATAAGAAAGGGCAGGAGAAAAAGAGAGTTTGATTTATAGACGGTGTCGGTCAATTCTTTTTAAACATTTAATTTTTTTCCCAAAATAATTTATTATTTAAAATATTCCCCAAATAAAATATTCCCCCCCCAAAAAAAAAAACATTTTTTTTATTATTATCATAAATATTTTAACTGTCTACTGTAATAAATTGTAGTTAAAATAATACATTAGTTTAAAGTGCAGATTTTCATATACACTCACCATCTTTTTTAAGAGGAACTCCAGGTTTATGCAGGTTTCCAATCAGTCAATCATGCTGCAGGCAGGTACAGATCAAGAGCTTCAGGTAATGTTCCTATCGAACATCAGAATTGGGCACGTCAGTGATCTGAGTGACTTTGGTTGTTAGTGCCTAAAGTCCAGAGAGTTGTCACAGTCACTGACAAAAGACATTGTTAGGAAGAAAAATCTAATCAAAACAATTAAAAATTAAAAAAATTTAGGTCAGCTGATGTACAGAGAGTACTACTTAAGCAAGAGCAAGAGAAAAAAAAATGAGAAAAACTAACAAAAGAAAAAGATCTAACCAGATAGACTGACACTGTATAATCTTTAGCAACCACTGGAATGCAAACACAGTGTATACTTCCCAAAATGTGAGTATGATGAAAGTCCTTAAACATTAGTGACTGTATGAATAATCCAAGTGTTTTTAATCAATAATCAGGTGAGTTGGAACATGAGTATATATATATATATATAAATAATTTAAGATTTTATCATTGAGTGGGAAGGCCTTGGTTGCAGTCAAGCCTCCAATTCACCCAGTAGGTGTTCAATAGGGTTGAAATTATTGCATTGCATAGGTTCATGTTCTTTCCCGAAACAGGCAAACCATTTTACCTTACTGTGTGCAAATTGTCATGCTGCAACATGTTTGGGTCAAAGAAGAAAAAATCTCAATAAATGTATTTTAAGGAGTTCAATATAAATTAGAAAAGACAAAATAGTATTCAGCTAATACACATCAACACCACATTGCATGAAATAGAAAATTTTCTCAGTGTTTCATTTTCTTGGATATTCTTTTATTCCCTTTACTTGAATACTAGTGAAGATTCAAGCTTGTTCATGGGTGAATTTTTGTCAATGATGACTCCTACACAAACAGCAGCCTTGACTGCTGCCACAAGATCAGGACACTTTTTTATATGTTCTTTTTCTTAACTGTGTCTATATATCACGGCCCCAAAGACTCAAAGTGTAGATTTTTTCCTGAGAAATAAGAATATATTCTTCAGTATAACTTGTGGGAAAGACTGTTCTATTGACATTATTTGCAGTACATGTTCAAATGACAGACTGAAGTCAATAATCTTAATAAGACTTGTCACTCTGATACTTTTGAAAGGCTATGACAGGCAGCTATTAGGCCTATTAGAAGTGTGTCCTGTCAGAGCTTAGAAGGAAGCTGTTGCTCAGAGTTTAGTGTATAATATAAGTTACATATTTATCTGATTAATAACACTGTTTATTTTTTTTTTTAAACAAATGCCTACTTTTATCAGAATAACAGTGGATTTTTTAAGCATATAAACAATTTTACCTTAAGGTAGCATATTGTTAGCCTTTCTTATATGGTTTTGTTTATGAAAAAGTTTAAAGAGGAATGGCCAGGCAGATTCCCAAAAAAAAACTAGACAGTTGAAGACTAGAATAAAATATTATTTGGTTGTCTAGATTCTGTGTATTTTGCCACTGTAGCATCAGACTCTTTTTTGTTGGTTATGAGGGCAGAACACATTGTCTTGTGCTATAGTGCATTTACCCTAAGTTTTAACATGCTGTGCATTGTGAGTTACTTTACTGCTCAAAAGGACTGTAAGTTTGCAAAATCTTTCTGCTAACTCAAAACACCCTGGCATTCAACCCCCAAACCTCATTCATAAACAAGGTTTCCTCACACAGAGACTCCAGTAAGCAACTATTATGCCTGTCAAAGTAGGCCACTTGAACATTGTCTTTAATTGCATTCTTAGAGTACTTTTCTAAGCTTTTATACCAACATAATAGGATAATAGGACGTCTTTATTTATTCAGTCCACACAATACATATCTCCACAACACACTTTAGGTGATGAATTAGAACATCTGGAAATTAGCCTCATCTGGTTCAGCTCTGTTATGTAAACTTAGTAATGAATGCAAATGATCAGAATAGCAGCAGTTGAGAATGCACACACACCCATGCATACATACACATACAAAGGTGCGAGAGACAAGTCTGGATGAAGGCCAAGAGAAGAACTCTTGAAGGTAAATGTCACGTCTGTCTATCACGTCACTAGCACTCTCAGTGACATGCTGGCTTGGCAGTGTGACATTTGCACATACACACAAACAAAGACTCACAAATTCACTCAGCTGGCTCACACTTTCCTTAAAGAAAAAGCACAAATTAAATGTATACCATTGAGCCAAATGTAGTCAATCAGCCGAAGAAAGGTTTGGTGTTGATGTGCACACATGCACTCACAAATAGTTGCAATTTGGCTTGCCAATTTAAAATTGGAGAAAAACAGATATTCCAGGGGAATTGAACACAGCTAGAACTCAACTTGAACACAGGGAGAACATGTCACCTTGTTGCATGCATTAAACAATAATTAATATATCAATAAAAAAATTTTATACTACTAATATTACATTTGGCTTGCAATATAGCCTTCAAACCTTGGGCCACGTTTTTCAGCTGAGTCTGATACTTTTGCAGTGTTACCAAATTATGTTAAAGTATGAATTTTTCATTCATTTCCTATTCTTGAATCATTCTAAATTCAACTTTGGAAACCCAAACATCTAAAACTATTTAAAATGTTTAATTCAAGCATTATATTACTTAGAAAGTCAGAATATTTGTTCTAATTCACCACTTTTAAACACCTAGAGCTATGAAAATCATTTGGATGGCTTCCTTTGTGTGTATAAACATGCCAAGACCTTCAACAAAGTCACAGTTTTTCCCCATTTTTTCCCCCTGAATTTGGTCACCTGCCAATTCCCCACATACTTCTCCCCTTTATGCAAAAGCTAACTGGATGAAAGCTAACACTTGATTCCTCTAAGATGTGTTAGACAACCCATTGCATTGAACTGCTGCACATGCGGCATTATTGTAATGTAACAAAAACAAAAGAAAAGAAAAACACTACCCTTTTTCACATGCATGAATTCTGAGACACCCACAATTGGCAACTGTCACTGTGGTTAACAGGTAGCAGGTACAGACAGTATGCCATCCCACCCACCTAGAAAGAATGGCCAATTTTCTTGGGATTCAACAATGTGCCTGCTGGATAATAGGTTGAAAATTGCTCTTATGTGCCAGATTTTCAATGTTTTTTTTTCTTCTGGACTTTGGAGCTATCTGTAACATTCCATGGCGCACAGTTGGAATTACAGGTAACCTGTCTTCCAACACTGTCACTTAATTCCTACAATCTCTGAATACCTTCCTTCTTCATTTCAGGTTGCTTAGTGTGTTTTTTTGTGAAAACTAATTTACCTTTACAGTTTGAATAAAGCTCAATCCTAAGCATGTAAGTCTAGACTTTACTGTTTGCTACAGTGCTACATCCAGCATTATTTCACAGGTGTGGGTTTGTACTGTATGTCTATCTAGGTGCCATCCCAGAGTACAGTCCATGCTTCTTCCCTGCACTCCAGCTTAATGAAGCTGCACCCACTCCCATATAAAGTCGGAAGCAGGGATCGGGAGCTCGCTTGCCAAAAGTCTAATTTCATTTTGTGCTTTGTGATAGCCTGGTATTGACCTGCCCCTGGTCTGACTTCAAGTTTGACCTACCTGTTTAAATGTTTGATTATCTATTTGTAAATAGACGGGTGTACTCACTTTTGTGAGATACTGTATGTCAAAATTTTACACTGCTACCAATGCTGGTTAGATGCTAACTGCATTTTGTTGTCATAAGATAAGATAAGATAAGATAAGATAAGATAAGATGAGATGAGATGAGATGAGATGAGATGAGATGAGATAAGATAAGATAAGATTTCTGTTATTGCACATGTGTTGTTGTTTATTTTTGCAGTTACAGTAATAACAGTAATAACAGTGTGTATTATGGTGACTGGTTCACTGGGAACAGCTTTGATTGTAAAGTCTAATGGCAGCAGGGAGAAAATACCGTCTGTATCGCTCCTTCAGACACTTAGAATGTAGCAGTCTGTCACTAAAGGATCTGCTAAGAGATGAAACTGTTTCATACAGGGGGTGAGAGATGTTCTCCAGCAATAATGATAGTTTTGCTATTCATCCTCCTTTCTCCCACCTCCTGTAAAGTGTCCAGAGGAATCCCCAGGACTGAGCTGGCCTTCCTGATCAGCTCGTCCAATCTTGTCCTTTCTGCATTAGAGATGCTGATGTACCAGCATACCACACCATAAAATATGGCTGAGGCCACCACAGAGTCAAAAAAAGGTCTCCAGAAGCTCTTTCTGAACTGCAAAAGACTTTAGTCTCCTCAGCAGAAAGAGTCTGCTCTGACCTTTCTTATAGATTGCCTCAGTGTTGTCTGTCCAGTCCAGTTTGCTGTTCAGATGAACACCCAGGTATTTGTAAGAGTCCACTTTCACAATGTCCTTTCCCTGAATGTTCACTGGTGGTAATAAAGTTTGTTTGTGCCTACAGAAATCCACCACCAGTTCTTTGGTTTCTTACTAAAACTTGTGAAATGACAATACAGTTGAATCTAATTAATTCTAATCTAATCTAAATTCTGATTGAGAGATTTCAGGAATGTGAATGCTATGCAAGTATAAGTTTAACTGACCTGCTATCCTATTTGATATCTTGGAGACAAGTGATAGGAAAGTGATGTTTGATTATAGTATAGTTCAATTTGAGTAAAAAAAATAAAGCGCCATATTGGTGTTATATTATGAGTATAGAGAAGGTCAGAAGGAGTTGCATTGTGTGTTTGTGGATTTAAAGAAAGCGTACAACAGGGTGCCAAGAGAGGAGTTGTGGTGTTATATGAGGAAGTCTGGTGTGTCAGAGAAGTATGTGAGGGTGGTGCAGGACATGTATGAGGACAGTGTGACAGCAGTAAAGTGTGCAGTAGGAACTACAAACTGGTTCAAGGTGGAGGTTGGACGGCATCAAGGATCGGCTCTGAGGCCTTTTCTGTTTGCAGTGGTGATGGACAGGTTGACGGACAAGGTCAGACAGGAGTCTCTGTGGACGATGATGTTTGTGGATAATATTGTTATTTATGGTGAGAGTAGGAAGCAGGTTGAGAAAAATCCCAGAGAGCTGGAGGTACATGCTGGCGAGAAGGGGAATGAAAGTCAGTAAGAGTAATACAGAGTACATGAGTGCAGTTGCAGGGAGAAAATGTGGTGAGAGTGAAGGAATTTAGGTACCTGGGGTTAAAAGTGCAAAGTAATAAAGAGTGTGTTAGAGAAGTGAAGAAAAGAGTGCAGGGAAGGTAGAGTGGGTGGAGAATAGTGGAAGGAGTGATTTGTGATAGGAGGGTATCTGCAAAAGTGAAAGGGAAAATGCATGTAGGATGTTTTGGTGACAAGGTGAGGGAGGCGCAATAGAGATGTTGCAGAGGAGGGACATCGGGTATATTAGTAGGAAAATGCTGAAATGCACCATAATGGAGGAAAAGAGAAAGACTGAGATGGTTTATGGAGGTGGTGAGGGACGACATGCAGGTTGGCTTCAAAAAGGCAGCTGTACAGGACATGGGTGAAGAAGAATGATACGCTATGGCGACCCCTAATGGTAAAAGCCGAAAGAAGAAGAAGAAAAAGAGAAAGAAGAAGAGGAAGAAGAAGATGAAGAAGAAGAAGAAGAAAAAGAAGCAGAAGAAGTTGTGTTTATATTACGAAATCTGCTTACTTTAAGATGATACATTTTAAATAATGTATTATAATTAAATCTTTAGTCATTTTCTAGAGTTTAGCGGAATTCTAAACCTTTACTCAACCGGGATTCATGGGTTTAAAGGATGAACCAATTTAAGTAATTAAAACTGGGTAAAGTGGTAAGACTGTTTACCAAACTTAATACTAATGTCGATTTTATTCAAATGTGTATTCCACTATAATGATATAGTGCTATTATAAACTGTCTGACCCCTACTGTGTCTAAAATGCATTCAGAATATGTTGTAGATTATACAAATCTATATTTGATATATAGTTTTCTACTACCTATGCTAAAGTCTGCAAATTTCCCTATAAATTCAGAATCCAATCCTGTTGGCCTGTAATAACATACAGTAAACTTTTTTTATGTCAAAGTAAATTCAAATACAGATTTTAGTTTTCCTGGGGTCTGCATTGTCCTAGAATGACCTGCAAGGCACACAAAAAGTGTTTTACTTAGCAGCTGAAGATGCCCACGACAGTCTAGAGAAAAGCGGACTGCATATTGTATATTGTGAGGTCTGTACCTAAGTCACAGTCAAGACAACAAAGGTCAGCTCAGGTCATCACCATTTTTACCTAAAAGGTCAGGCTTGCCTTTAAATGAATTCCAATTATGTATAAAAAATACCAAACACTGTTTGGCACTGCCCACAGCAGGTCAACAATATCTTACTGTAAGCTACATCACCACATTACATTTGGATTGGGAAAGAGCACACTTAATAGTTTGTGCAATTCATAAATAATTCAGTATGTCACAGCTGACTGTAACACACTCCAATTCAATTTAGTGTGCATATTAAATCATGAATTTAAGGCTAAGTGAGGGCAGACTGAGCCACTAAAAGTGAAAGTTTTAGCTGATTGCACAAAACAGGTGGATGATGTGAATGTGCAGTAAGAAAGACTAGATCTTTTATTTTGAGTAGTGAAAGGCTTCTAATGGCTTTGGTGATTTACAGCCACATTTCAGGATGCCCAACTTATACTGCTCTCTCTCTCTCTCTCTCTCTCTCTCTCTCTCTCTCTCTCTCTCTCTTTCTCTCTCTCTCACACACACACACACACACACACACACACACACACACACACACACACAATTCTATTCCTTGTGCCAGAAGTTAGAAACAAAAAGACTATGAGGTGAAATATTTGCCCATGTAAAGGAAGAATAGGTCAATAGGTGGAATTTATTGCAACAACAAAGGGGGTGGAGGGAGGAAGGATCTAAAACTGCAATGTTAAAAACATCCAGGTCAGATATATAAATAATTGGGCTACTTTTAAGGGCAAGTCTGAATTTTTAAGTCGGGATGGTACACAGCCCACATGGGAAGGTGCTGCTCTCATTTCTTGTTAAAGATGACTATAAACAATTCAGACTTGGGGCCAGACAGCAGATAAAAAGTCTAAACCAACCATCTGCTAGCTGACTTAAGATATCACCTATATTCTAAAATATCAAGACTGTTTCCTGAGCTAAAAACCCAGGAAAACACAGAAAACAAGAAAAGTTTGTTCTAAAAATTGTTTTAATGTTAGATCATGCCAAATAGACACTTTTAAGCCACTTTGTAAAAAAGAAAATACACACAAAAAGAATATCACAGTCTGTCTGCCAAGTTATACATGTACTACTACAACCCATTGGGATGTCTGTGCCAGACCATGACACTCTGCAAATGAAGCAAGTGGCCTATCTTGCCCATTGGCTTGGATGGATTTTTAAGTTAAATCCGCTCTGATTCTCCCTGTTCTTCATCTGGAGACTCCGGCACATGTGAACTGATTTAACATATTAAATATATTTGGTTTCTTTACTATGTCATACTGTCAAGGACTCAACATTGTATTTAAATTTAGGATACAAACGGCAGTCTTCCAACAATAAGGCAAAACCTTAAACAGTTGTGACAATTTATAGGTCCTATCAACCTTTTTTTTTTTTTTTTTTACACACCCCATATACAAAAGCTAAGTGACTGTTGAGAGCAAAATCAATTTACATTCTTAACCAAATACTAATTTGTTATAAGCAAAAAATTGTATTATGATTAACTGCAGTCATCTCTGGTGTCTTGCCTCTAAAGTAAAAGACTATAAAACAGCATTATAATAAATATATCTGCATTTCTGTATTACTTGTTTTTGTAATATTTGTATAATGACAAATGATGCACTTGCGTTTGATGCAGCTTATGTTATATTATGACAAACCAGCTGAATCTATTGGGAATCTGAGTAATTTTGGGGGAAATGTCACTTGACTTGTAGAGATGCTTTGCTTCAAATACTTTGGTGTTAGGGAGAATAATTTAAAATAATTGAACAAATATATTTTATTACTGTTTATTTTTTTCCTTTGTAATACATTAGATAAGATATGTCTTATAAAAAATATATTTTATAACATTAAAACCACTGACAAAAACATTACAATGGCACATGTTAAGAAGTGGGATATATAAGGCAGCAAATCAACAGTGGGTACTCAAAGATTATGTGTTCGAACCAAAAAAAATGGAGTAAAAAAAGTGTAAGTATCTGAGCGACTTTGGCAAAGTTGAAAATTGGAATGGCTAGACAACTGGGTCAGAACATCTCCGAAACAACTGGTTGTTATCTGTTCTTGGTATACAGTGGTTAGTACATGCCAAATTTATTCATGCTCAGTGATGCATATTGGAAGCTAAGGCTAGCCTGTTTGTTCCAATCCCAGAAAAGAGCTACAATAGTACAAATTGCTAAAATACTTAATCTGGCCAGGTGTCAGAACACATGCTGTGTAATGACAAGCCAGCCTGAGTGCACTTGCTGACTTCTGGCCACCACTGAAAGGACTTACAATGAGTATATATGCATCAGAACTGGACCGTAGTGCAATAGAAGCAAAAGCTTGGTTTTCCTTTTTGCTGGGTGCATGTACATTGCTTATCTGGGAAAAAGTGGCAACAAGAAAAACTACTGAAAGCAAGAAAACTGGCTGGAGTACTGTAATGCCTCTGGCTTCATGTAGCTGTATCACATTTTAAATACTGATGAATTTCTACAAAGCCAAAAATGGATCTCTACCTCACAGCTATTACCTTATCCTGTACAGCACCACACACAAAACTTCCTCCAAACCTCTACTACTGCCTGACTGGACCCACCATCTATTAGGGTACACTGGAGACATGTTTCAAGACTCTTTTCTGTTCTGGTACTTAGGTGATGGAATGAACTTCCACTTGATGTCCAAACAGCTAATTCACTAGACATCTTTTATCCTTCTTCCAGCAGTTCTTAAATTAAACTAACTATATTTTTTCCAGCAGAGTTTTAGACTTATGGTATTCTTCGTTTGTGTCCTAATGAGCCAGTATTAGAATGCATTTATTGATGTAGACTTCAAAGAAATATTCTAAGTCGCTCTGGATAAGGGTGTCTGCCAAAGAACATAAATGTAAATACAGTATAAATGATGCTCCAGGTCCTGGCATTCATGCGGCTATTCAATTGAGCTTCGGTGTTCTTGCGATTATATTTTTCAAATGTGAACAACTGAAGTGTTGCCTGAAATGTATAATAATAAGTTTAGTTATTGATTATTAAAAATAAGTATTCTACTTTTGTCTGACCACAGTATGTTGTTTTGATTTGACTGATTCAGATGTAGATCATTGTGGTTCCATTTTAAATAATTATTTTTTTCATGGGGCTTAGATAGATAGATCGATTTTTTTATTGTGTTGTTCATGCTGCTTTCATTTTATACTACATTTATGTTCTCTTGCATACAATGATTTTTTTTAACAACTAGCACAAATTTATTAAAGTCTCCACTATTGCTCTGTAGTTTTTTATTGTTTCCATTCATTTAATAATGTGTTTGAAAACTTGACTTGGGATTTACTTGACTTTCATGTTTGCATAATTTTATTTTTTTTTATTTTTTTTTTTACAAGAATTGTAATCAGAGAAGACAATGAGTTATTTCCTAATGGACAAGCTGTGCAATGCAACTGTTTTACCATGCAATTTATTTTTTGCACTCTTTCATTTTTCTACTTTTCAACACTTTAAACATATACTTTTTTTCTAAGTTTCAAAACTTGTATAGCTCTGGTTAGAGAGCTATTTTCTTACTTCTCAGTGACATATGCCATAATGTGTGCAAGAAAAGTGGATGTGTCCTGTATAGCCTGTTCCTTTGTGGGGGCACAGAAGAGTTATTTTCAATTATCCTGATGCCTCTGTCCATCAGAGGAAACCAGGCCATTTGCATACATTTCAAAAAACATTCTTAAAGCTAGATGGAGCATGAAGGGTAGAACTTTTAGCTAAAATGTCTTGCCTTTATGAGCCAAGTCAGCTCAATTATAGAGATGCATTCCACATCTGCCAATTAAGTACACCATGCCAGCATTGCTGAGCAAACAACGCAAAATTTTCTAAAATCAAACACTGCATATTTAAGATGATCAAGGCCAAGATAGTAAAAGCATATCTGATGCAGGTCTTCAAAGGGTTAGGACACTGAGTCAAACAGCATAGCTTCTTAACTCAAACATTTTGAATAGTGTAGAAAAATGTGTAAAATAAGTAGTGAATATTCAAAGAAAACTCATTATTACACCAGATAAATTTGAAGACTCAGGAATAGGAAAAAGTGTATGGTCACAATGGGTAACATCAAAACAGTTACGATAAAGAAAATTGCAGTTAAACATGATGCTTTGCTTTCTTTCTATATTTTTTCAGGCTGTACCAGAGCTTCTTTTATTTGATAATAGATTTGTGGTTTTCTTCATTCCATCTCCTCTTCAGGGGATAAAACACATGCTCAATTAGGTTAAGGCTGGGTGATTGATTAAGGCTTGTATATGAACCCTTTTTCCTCTTGTATCCTCCTTTGTTGTGTTGTGTGTTTTAGGGCATTGACTTGCTGCTTGATTTATTAGTTTTTTAGCAATTATATTGGATTTATTTCTCTGTAAATTGGCAAAATGTATTTTGCTTCCACTATAACGTTAAATAATTGCTTACAGTAAGTACAGAACGCATTTGACTATCGTTAACTACTACCGGTAAAACCGGCGCTAGCTTCTGTTTGTTCATAAAGCGCTCTCTGTGTGTATATGTGTCTATGGTAAGTGGTAAATATCCAAAAAGAATATGAAGCGACTAAGAAACAAAGCATTTCTTCTTGGCCCAGGGGAAGCTGCTCTGCTTGAGCGCAGCATATATCCCAGAGCCTGTGGTAGAGGAGCAAATCTGCGGGAGATTTAACAGAGCTCAGGTGGACTTGCTTGCGATTAGAGAGACATCATACTGTCACTTCTGGTTCTCCATGACACCCCCCAGCCCCTCTAGGACTGGATGCCTTGGTACAGGTGTGACTAAGGCTGTGCCTGTTTGCCTTTCCCCCTGTTGCACTGCTCTCAGGGGGTTCTGGAGAGAGTTCGCCGGCAGAGATTCCGTCTCCTTACAGTGGCCCCACGGTAGCCGGGCAGGCCATGGTTTGCGGACCTGGTAGCCTTTCTCGAACACCTTCTCAGGGATGTGTGTTAATATCAACAGACTGCTACATTGTCTCAGGACTACTTTTTGCTTCTGATCACCATCACTCTACCACGCAACATAGTATATCTGCTATAAATGGACAATCGGTGTAACCCAAATGAAAATAGGTTCCCTCTTGGGTCTGGTTCCTCTCAAGGTTTCTTCCTTATGCCATTTTAGGAAGATTTTCCTTGCCACATTAGGGACAAACTTACTTATAAAGAACATTTTTACTTTTAATCACCAAATTATCTGTTTGAAGCTGCTTTGAGACAATGTTCATTGTTAAAAGCGCAATATACAAATAAAAATGAATTGAATTGAATTAAATTCCTCTCAGGAGGGATCTTTTCTTTCAGAATGGGGCAAATAATCCACCTGTTGAGCATCTGCTTATGAGCCTCTCCTCGGAGGGCCATAGCAGATGAACAGTTGTTCCGACTTTCTCTAGGTACTTGTACGGTGGACCTAACAGTCCAGAACTCGGACCGGGCACAGCCGGTTTAACCTCTCCAGGTCTAGGGTTTAAAAATGGGGGGAATATATAGAGTGGATGCGTAGACTTTAATGGTGGATGGAGCCAACTCTTTTGCGAACTGCTCCTGCAGAAACTCGAACACTATACCAACTTAGCAGTGGACTAGGTCAAATTGGTGCCAAGAGCACTACGCAGTGAACAGATGCCATCTCACGGTATACGATCTCCTCATAGAGAGAGCTCTGGCTTGAAGATTGGTCTCCACCACATTGGTGGAGAGACCCGAGCCTCTGAGCTGTGCCCCTTCAGGGCCTTCAGGGGCCACAGCCACAGATTTCACAAATCTAGGCAGGGTGAACTATTGCGCCCCCCCGATTTAGAGAGGAGATCCCTCTTTAGAGGAATTTCCCCTGAAGGCTACTCGAGGAGGGCCAAAAGGCCCGTGAACCACGGACAGCATGGCCAACGCAAGGCTACCAGGAGGAGACAAACTCCGTCCCGTCGAATTTGGGGGAAGGCAAAAAAAACGCAGCCTCAGCCACAGTTGCGCGATAGCATCCTGTCCCAACAGGGCTGGTGGATATAGAGAAAACCTTAGGGGACAGTGCGACGTCTCCAAAGATGCAAACAGGTTTACCTATCCTGTTCCATAAGCATGCCATAAGCACAATGCGACCAGCGGGAAACCCCAACATAGGGCTCTCTGAGTCACCAAATCCCAAATGACATGAAGATAGGTGGTTCTCTGTGATTGAAAAAGCACACTCTTCCCGGTATTTAGCTGAAACCCGAGCTCCTTCATGTGAGCGAGAACGACATCTCGGTGCTGGACCACTAACTGCTCTGATTAAGCTAATATACCCAATTGAGGATTTGGAGGCCCGTATGTCTCAGGGGAGCCAGAGTTGCATCAACACACTTCCTGATGGTGCAGGGTGAAAGGGCAAGGCTGAATGGAAGGACCCGATATTAGAATGCTTTGACCCTGAAAGTAAACCTCAGAAACATCCTGTGAGAAGGGAGGATGGGTACATGAAAGTGTGCATCCTTTAGATCTACTGTGACAAACCAATCATTCGATCTGATCTGAGACATGACCTGCTTGAGGGCCAGCATCCTGAACCGGAGCCTCATCAAAGCACAGTTCAGCTGATGTAGGATTAGTGATTTAGGATAGGATGCAACCCACCATCCTTTTCAGGAAATGAAATCTTCTTGAAGATGACAGTCCTCAGATCTGTCACCTCACGGGGCTTTAAACCAGGGTGTCGCGTGGGAACCCGCACAGTGGGAGAATGCGTTGTGACGCTCTGTCTCTGCACTTGGCGATAGGAAGTGCTGGGTTGGGGTTGGGGCTGCGTCTGCCAAACAGCCCCATGAGAGCAGTGTGGGAGATACGGCTGAAATGCCACCGATTGTCTCTTGGACTCCTGTAACCTGTCAACTACTGAATCATCTGCATCAACAAACAGGCCCGAAGGAGAGAGTGAAGCGTCCAGCAGCACGATCTTGTCCCTGTCTGGTATTTCAGACAGGGTAAGCCAGAGGTGTCTCTCAGTGACCACTAGGGCAGCCATAGACCAGCCGATGGCCTTGCCTGTCTCCTTTGTGGCCACATTAGACACAACAAACAAAGGGCCACATTAAACTGGGGAAACAAAGGATCTCCCAGATCCAGCTCCCGCAGCGGCCTGACCTGCCGAGGCCTTGGTCTTACCCACCAGCACCAAGGTAATGTCAGTAATGTCGGGGGTTTTAGAGAAGATGCCACACCCAGCGAGAGATGGCGTGCTAGCATTTCTTCAACCCGTGGCATGACACCATCACTATAATCCATAAGCCCTGAGACGTATGAATAAACTGCAGTCTTGGGGCTAAAAGGGCACAAAAAATGGCAAGCACTGTCTTTGAGTTTGTGAAGCTGGAAGCATAAAATGCTTCAGAATGGCGCGTGTCACAACCTCCAGGAGCTCTTCGCTATCGGGTTCATAAGAGCCTAATCCAACCCCCACCCTCTCCACAGAGTAAGAGAGGAAGAGCTGCGCTTTCGTGGCATCGCTGAGAGGCGTGCCTCAAAATGCCGAACAAAAGTTGGACCAAGCAGAGGAGGAAGGAGAAAAAAACAAGCCTGTCTCCAAACCTTCTGCAAGATCCATAAGCGAACCCCAGAAACCAGAGTGCCGCTCCGCCTCAGCAAGAGCAGGACAGGAACCTGAGCGCTGAGCGCATGCTCCACTCTCAAACCAGCCACACTCGGCTGTGTGTATCACTTCCCACAAGAAAACAAGACAGGAAGATGCACACGGCCGAAACGTGTGCTTGGTTTTCTTGGATGCCTTCATCCTTTTGACAAAACAGACAGACAAACATTAAATTTCACAAAGAGTGCTAAATGGACAAACAGAAGCTGAAGCTATCTTCTCTCCATGTGTGCTTTACACCCCCTGGTCGTGACGTCACCCTGCTGGTGACAGCCTGTCTTCAATTTTAACTGATTAGACTCATTACTCAGAGCATGGACAACGCAGCCCAGTTCCCAAAGCGTTCCGACGCAGCTCAAGATCCTGAAAGGGAAATATTATACTATTTTCACCTAAAACATGTCAGCATCAGTTAATTGCACAAATCATTGAATGCAAAGTGGTTAAACCAGTTTTTACCATCTGTCAATTTTAAATTGCTATTAAACTTTTTTTTGTAAATGTAAAAAGACAGCCTATACAATTGTGCACCTCTAATTTTGTGGTAACAGTTTGGGGAAGTACCACATATGGCTAAAAATGTCAGGTGTTTATATATTGAACAAAATGTACAATATATAAACACCTGACATTTTTGTGATATATATATATATAGTGTAAGTGATGTTTTAAATACACATTTACTTGAGTTGCAAAAGACTAATACAATCAGGAAAATGACTTATATGTTAAGCATGAGAATGAGAACAATGTACAAAAATTTTATTTCTAGTACTCTTGATCAGGTGAGTGCTTCAGAGGTTACACAGAACTGTTGAGTGTAGCAAAATCCAAGATGGCGGTGGATCCAAGATGGTGGTGGATCCAATATGGCGGTGCGGCAGTAGCTTGCAGCGGCAGCTCGGACCTAAAATGGTGCTACTTTTACTTTGTAGCCTGCCTTACGCATCATATGGACATCGGAGCAACCGGTGTCCCTGTGTATCACCGCCGAACACTTAAGGAACTCAGAAACAACTCCAACAACACAATAAAAGATGATCTGCGGGAGAAGCTATGCGACCTCGGCTTGCTTTGAAAACCAGGCCTCCAGACCATGGTGAATGGATAGAGGAGGGGGAATCAAATGCGCGAAAAAGCGGAAGCGCGAAAAGCGAGTGGGGGCTAGTGCTAGGCTAAGAGCTAACCCTAGCCAGTCTACCATCTCTACTGCTGGCAAATGTCTGCTCCCTGGACAATAAAATGGACTACATCAGACTTCAACAAGCTACTCGGCGTGAGTATAGACACTGCTACATCTTCATGTTCAGTGAGACGTGGCTGAGCAACAGAGTTTCAGAGGCTGGCATTCAGCTGGACGGGCTAGCCCTGTTTCATGGCAACAAAAATGCAGCTCTGTGCCGTAATACTCGCGGCGGTGGTCTGTGTGTTTACATCAACACGGAATGGTGTAAGGACTCTGTCCTCATTTAAACCTACTACTCATAGCTGTTGAAGTTTATAGTTGTGAGATGCAGACCTTTTTATTTACTATGGGAATTCAACACCGCTATTGTGCTCAGACAGTACATACCATAGATGAGGTCAGTGTACTCTACGGGATCATTAGCGAACTACAAGCACACCCTGACGGATTGTTTATTGTCGCTGGAGATTTCAAGCATGCAAATCTCAGGACTGTGGTCCCTAGATTTCATCAGAATGTGGACTTTGCAACCAGAGGAGAACATATGCTGGATGTTGTTTACACAAACACCCAGGGCGCATACTAGGCGAAGCCCCGCCCCCACCCCGGGTACTCAGACCACATCTCTGTTATGCTGATCCCAGCATACAGACCAGAACAGAAAAGACATCAACCAACAATCTTCTAAATGAACAATGTTTTAAAAGATACTTCAGGTTACGAATTATGCTGTTAATAAAAAGTCACAATTTTATCATCTTTTTTTTATTTTTTTTTTTTATACAACATAATACTTTCTGACTGACCCACAAACCTTTCTTATACATATCACAGTATTGGTGGCTTTAGTTGTTATACTTTTTGGAAAGCTTTGTCTTGGGCTGTCACTAAACAGTATGTGTATTGACATTTTTTTGTAAATGTGCCTTGAATTGATGTATTGTGTAGGTGAATATTGAATTTCTTTAATAGAGGGACATCAGATCAACCAATAATCAAGTAGTTCTCTAAAACAGGTCAAAGGGGAATCTCATAAACATTCAATCAGTGAGCGTACACACAGACAGAGCATTTTAACGTAACAAAGATGCATAACATCACTTTTGAAAACAGATAAGTAGACTGGTATAGTAGACATATGCTATAAAAAAAAAGAATGGAATGAAGAAATGCAGCAAGTTAACAGGCTTGATCAAGAAGAAATGAAAATATGCATTGGTGTGATAGATACTCTGGTACTTCAATGCCTCTTAAGCTCCACTTTGGCTAACTTGTAGGTTAATCTTCTTTTTTGAGTTGAATATAAAATGTTTCCATGCAGTGACTGACTTGGCATGCACACTTTTTCCTGCTGCCGGTTAACCTGTACTCAGCCATTTCTCAAGTGGTCCTGCTAAAGGGTTAAGGGAAAAAACTTTATCTTTTCTTTTAAAATATTGAATTGTGATAATTTTGTTAATAATTGTTAATATCTGGTTGTTATACCAGTGGTATATAGGATGAATGTAGAAAATGTAGGATGAATCACAACTATACACAATACACAGCTTGGAGCCAACCATAGTGCAAAAAGCTGTACAACTCACTGAACTGCCAGCATGGCTTCCATCTAAGCCAGATGTGGCAATTATAAAACCCGCTCACACACTAACATACACACACACACACGCACACACAAACAAACACACACCTGAATTTCACAGAGTAAAACTTTAAAACAGCTTTAAACGACATGATACTTGTACCTGTTACTATGCTTCCATGGAGAGAACTGCAGAGCGATTGGCTGAAAGTCATTCTTTCTAAACAATATGGCATTACCATCTTCTTCTGGTTTCCAAATCTATTTATTTATTTACTTTTTATTTGTTTGTCTTACTTATTAAAGTCAAAAGTCCATTAAACTTTTATTCCCCTTTTGGCCCAATAGAGCCTCCACTGCAACCAACTGAAATAATCTGTAACACACAGATCTTGATATTTATTTTATGTCTGCAGCCAACAGTTACAAGGTATTTCATTTATTGGAAAGCAAATCCATTACATTTATCATATGAGAAGACTGATGCAATTGTAGAGACATATTGCTATTCTTAAAGACATCCAGACTAAAACAGCAGCTCAGAAATATAAGTAAAATAAGGTAGTATTCTCAAAAGAGTTGTGAGTTTTGCAGATCTTTACGTAGACAAGGTATGACCTGTTCAATATTTGCATCAGCAAGAAAATCCAAATTTGATTTACAAGAGCATCAATGGATAGAGAAAGGTAGAACTAGGGACATTTTAGGATTCAGGATGACAACTATTGACTTTTTTTTAGTTGTTTTGTTTTAGTAAGTGTTCTACTGGGACCTCTCAATATTATGCAAACACAATATAAGTACATAACCTTGAATTCATTTGAATGTTCTTGTTGCATGATTGTGCAGTGTGTAGCTTTGCCCTGATAACAGATCAAGAGCCCCTGGTTTGAGCTACGATCTTGAGTTACTGCCTTTGTAGTATATTGTGTCTCCATAGGGGTGGATGAGATTCCTCTCTGGTTCTTTGGTTTACTCCTAATATCTACAACATGCAAATAAGTGGATTGGCTACAATAAATCTAACCTTGAATGTAAGTGGGTTATGGGTTGTAGTAGCCCACTCAAAATCCTCCACTTCAAACCATGCAAACCATATCTTCATGGAGCCCGCTTTGTGCACAGGGCATTTTTATGCCATTTTTATATTCAGATTTCCTAGTTCAGGTTAAGGGAATATGTAATGCTACCACACCCTATACAATTGTGCACCTCCAATTTTGTGGTAGCAGTTTGGGGAAGTACCACATATGGCAAAAAATGTCAGGTGTTTATATATTGTACATTTTGTTCAATCTAATAAGTGAACAAAATAAAAGAAAAAAAATAATCTTGAGTTGCAAAAACCAAAAAATTCAGGAAAATTACTCACACTTAAAGCAAACGAATAAGACCAAAGTACAAAAATGATTTTATTTTCAGTACTCTTGATTAGGTGAGTGCTTCAGAGGTTACTGAGAACTATTAAGCACAAAGACAAGGTGGCAGCAGTAGAACAAAATAAGAGATCAACCAACAATTTTCTAAAAGAACAATGTTCTTATACTTCAGTTCATGAATGATGCTGTTTTTATAAAGTCACAATTTTATCAACCAAATGCAACATAATACTTCCTGATTGACGCACAGCCCTTTCTTATTCATATCACATGATCGCTGGCTTTAGTTGTTATACTTTTTTGAAAGCTTTGTCTTGGGCCATTAATAAACAGTATGTGTAATGGACATTTTTCTGTCTGCAACACTGATCTACATTTAATATTTTGGGTTAAGCATGTAGTGGTAATACATAAAAGTAATACACTATTTTACATGTCTGTGGTTTCTTATACAGGAATATTTGCTGTAATCTGCATTTGGCATACTGATGCCATGCATAATGCATTATGCATGTGCAAGCATTAAGCTATTTCTTTAATGTAAAAAAAAAAATACTTGGCCATTCCTGCTAGTATATCTTATATACACACATACACACATAATTCACACTTGGTGTCTTCTACGGTATAGAGGCAATGGCTACAAGTACATACGTACTTGTATAAAAAATATTATAAATTAATAATCATTTAGAAGCAAGAACACTGAAAGTAAACCCAGAAGTGCTTAATACGGCACAAGAGAAGGTGATTAGTGACATGGGACATGCAGGGGCTTCTGGGAAATGTAGTAACTCTGCTAAAATTCTGGCATGTGGCTACTATATGTCCAACTGCATTATTCCCCCTGCCAAAAAAAAAACCCGAAAACGCACAGTACTGGGCAATAGTAGAGCATTCCTTCACTTTAGTTCTTCTCTGCATTTACCAGAAAATTGTATGGAATGTGTATTTCAGAGGATAGCAGTTATTATAAGTCATTTAAGAGTGGAAGAGCTGCTACTAATGCACATCTTATCTACCAATGAACACATGTTAGCAATTTTCTGGTCGATCTATAGATATTTTACAATTGAAAAGCTCAATTATTCAGCATGACTGAACTATATTTTCTATATAGAGTTTCACAAGCACAATGTAAATTGGATAAATTTAAGATTGCAAGGGTTGTGCTATAAGAAGCCTCTATGTACAGCATAGTAATAATATAATAATAGTATTGTATGTTTTGTTAAAATAATTTATGAATAAATAAAAAAAATTAACTATTATGTAACGCAGCTAACACAAATTGGAAAATAAACGCAATAAACGTATTATTAAACTTACTATTACTATTATTTATTTACATTCTAACAATGTAAAATACTAGTGAAAACAGCCCTTATTAAATCCCAAGACCTGTTAGTGGATCCAAAATTCTTTCTCCAGTAACATACTGTACCTTCACACATCTTTCACTGCAGTTACTGAATGTATGGCCCAAAGTTGTTACTGGATAATGATGTAAGATGAATACCTGAAGAAAAAAACTCTAATAAGTTAAATACTGTACAGTTTAATTTTGAGATTAAAGATAAAAAATAAAAAAATAAAACATTGCATATCTCAAAATGTGTATGAAAGTCATTGCTAGAGTACATCTTATCTTAAACAAAAGCCTATTTCTCTTTTTAATATGGTAATGCTCAGGTAATGCTCAGTGTAAACCCATGCACTCTTCTACAGATCTTTAGACAAACTTGCACAGCAACATAGAAATCAATGCTGCGATCCCGCCAGTGCTGGACATATACCCTGAGAGATAGCACAGACATAGAGTAGAGATCAAACAAGAGCACAACACCTTTTGTGTCACATCTTTGAGGGCACACAGAGGCTTCAGTTTGGCGTTTATACACTGACATACAGAGATACCTGATAAACACACAGAAAAATCCTGTAACGGAAAAAAACCCGAAGCAAAAATATAATGCCAATATCAATGGTCTAAATATTTGCTGATACAGATATAATAATGGGAACTTGTTACAATAAACAGTCCCCATCTGCATCAATGACAGATTAGCATAATTGCATAACATTTTCCTCAAAGCTGATAAAATCAGGAAAAATGAGCAAGCATAAAAATTTAAACAAGTTTGACAAGGGCCAAATTGTGATCACTAGATGACTGGGTCAGAGCATCTCTTTTTCTCAGGGCATTTCCTGGTCTGCACTGGTCAGTATCTAACAGAAGTGGCCAAAGAAAGACACAGTGGTGAACCGGCAATAGGTTCAAGGGTAGGCAAGACTCTTTAAAGCACTTGGGAAGCGAAGGCATTTACTTGACTTCATACACATCCATGTCCTCAGAACCACCCATATTATGTATTATGTATCATATTATACTGTTTACATGCTGTTTTGCACCTCTCCGTTTTTGCTTTTGCTGTTTTTGTACAACATTGTGTTTATGTTTACTAGTACACTCTTGTTTATAGTTCTCTTTTGCACATTACTGTATAATATATTTTACAATAGGTGTACGGTTCAGCACTATTTTGTGTTTTGTGTATCTGTCCCACACTGTCTAGTGTTGTATCCTTTGTCATGCACTGATTGCATGTGGCAAGTACACTTAATTTAGTCCTTAGCTCGGTTTTGTGTTATGTAGCTCTATGCTTTTTGTGATGTAGCTCTATGTTGTTTCATGTAGCACCAGAGTCCTGATGAAACGCTGTCTCATTTCTCTGTGTATGACTGAAACTACTGTGTATGAATTTATATGATTAAAAAGACAATAAAAAAAAAAAAAAAGAATTAAACACAAACTGTGATTAGAGGCCTACACCAACTTAGGCGTTCTCTGTCAGGAACTCAAAGTGCGTCAACAATGCTTTGGGAACGCTTTTGCATTGTCCATGCTCTGAATCATATGTGTAATCCATCCAATCGAAAGCGCAGTGACACCGGCGGGGTGCCGTCACGACCAGGAAGCTATAAAAGCACATGGAGTGAAGTCGGTGGTAGCTTCTGTTTGTTCATGAAGCACAAAATTGGGTTCAAAATTATTCAACCCCCAATGCTGTAAATGGTTTTAGGGAATTTAGTGTACATGTGTAATTGTATTCAGAATGAAATCCTACAAGGACTTCTTAAAGAACCATATGCAACTAAAATGACATCAATTACAAACATTGGTGGTTACAAACATGGTGAGGTCAAGAGAATGGTCCAGGAAGATTGATTACTCTTCACAGGAAGGGCAATGGCTATAAGAAGATTGCAAAGATGTTAAACATACCAAGAGACACCATAGGAAGCATCATTCGCAAATTCAAGGCAAGGAGCACTGTTGAAACGCTACCTGGTCGTGGCAGAAAGAAGATGCTGACTTCAACTGCTGTGCGCTACCTGAAGCGTAGAGTGAAGAAAAGTCCCCGTGTGACTGCTGAGGAACTGAGAAAAGATTTGTCAGATCTGGGTACTGGAAGACGTTTGACCTTTCAACAGGACAATGATCCCAAGCATACCTCCAAGTCCACTAGAGCATGGCTGCAGATTAAAGGCTGGAACATTTTTAAGTGGCCATCGCAGTCACCAGACTTAAATCCGATTGAGAACCTCTGGTGGGACTTAAAGAAAGCAGTTGCAGTGCACAAGACTAAGAATGTGACTGAACTGGAGGCTTTTGCCCATGATGAATGGGCGAAGATACCCGTAGATCGCTGCAAGACACTTGTGTCAAGCTATGCTTCATGTTTAAAAGCTGTTATAACTGTAAAAGGATGTTGTACTAAGTACTAAGATTGAATGTCACTTGGGGGTTGAATAAAACTGATAATGATGTGAGCTCAGAAAAGACATTTGTGGTTATTTCATTATAAATGTTATGTTATATTTGTCTGACCTACATGTGCCTCTTTGATTTAATTGTAAGCAGGATGACTACATGATCATAATCAATGTCAAACTGACCAAAACAATAAATTTCAGTGGGGGTTGAATAATTTTGAACACAACTGTATGTGTGTTTGTCCTCTTAGAGGTTTTGAAAAAGTGTTAAAAGTCTAAAAAACAAAAAGAAAGGAATAAGCAAGCGATCATTCTAGCTGTGCACAATAGACAGCCTGCGCGTCCTTTGCTTGGAGGTGGAGCACGTTTGGTCGGTTCCCGAGGGAGCCAGCTGTGTACATTCTGCGCATATTCGGCACATATTCTCTGCACATCCTGTCCATATTTTGCGCATACTATGCGCACATTCTTTGCATATTCGGCGCTCAATCTGTGCATTTTAGGCACCCAATCTATGCATATTCTGTGCATACTCTGCACACTCTGGTGTGGCTCATGCGTGGCTTAGACTACACCTGCATGCCTTTCCCACTGTCGTGCTGCTTCCAGGAGTTCTGTAAAGAGTTTAATAGGACAGAGTACTACTAACACACTAGGGAGGGACTTGTCTGTCTGGCAGTATTGGACTCTTGTTCACAAAGTGTTGTTGACGCAGCTCGAGTTCCTGAAAGAAAACGTCCACAGGTTACGTACGTAACCTTGGTTCCCTGAGGGAACAAGACACTGCACCTTCACCTGCTGGCATCCCTGCAGCGTTTTCTTTTCTTTTCGGAAGCTACCACATATAGCGTTCTGATCGTGATCTCGCCAGTCATGCTGCATTTTCCATTGGATTACACACGTGATTTAGAGTGTAACGCAGAAGCATTCCCAAAGTGTTGTTGACGCAGCGTCTCGTTTTTACAGGGAACAAGGGTTACATATATAACCTGGAGATAATTTTGCTGTTGTAGATTTTTTTTAAGTTTTGAGAAAACACTAATCTAAACATACAAGTTCACCAATAAACACTGAACATGGGAAACTATGCCATTTTCATCTTGTTGTTGATTTTCTAATACTAGGTCAAGTTAAGGGAATAGCAAGACAAAATATGTCCTAAGTGAGCAAATCAGGAAGTGATAATGACAATACAGATGACTTTCAAGGTAAGACAGAACAATAGGCTTAAGAAAAATGAACCTGAATACAAAAAAACAAAGACTAAACAAAAGTAAGTTGTTACACACTATGCAACACAATCAAAAAGCAACATGTTGAGAAGTGGGTTAATATGCAGTCCTGAAAATGAGTCATGAAACAAACCACAGGTGTTAGTTATCAGAAGAGGTAGAGCATTGTGGTTCTGTATTGCCAGACACAAAGCCAAGCAACATTTTAAAATGTCAGATCCATTTTGGGACTGATAAAAAAACAAAATAGGCCTCATGCCAGTGCTAAACATTAAAATGGCACATCAATAAATATTACAATTAAGATATAATTTAATGTCCTGATCTTTAAAGTAAGCATTATACTGTGTTAAACTAGATGTGATTTAAAATGCTGGTGGCAGATTTCTGCAGTTTGGGGTATGTCAGTGTGCAGGGGAAGACTTTAAGCTGCCATGTCTTTGATTAATTCCTCTAACCTTTAAAAAGGGCTGGATATGATAGCTAATTATTTCCCATCATTCACCCTGTTGTCCAATATTATGGCAACACTTTACAATGACAGTGAACAGTGCAGTAATGTGTGAATAAATACTTGCTTCATGGTGAACTAATGAGTCAAGGCATGTACTGAACTAATGAAGTGCCTACCTTAACTATAGCGTGACATGAATTCATGTGAATAACGATGACCATAACCACGTTTGGTTAGTAATAATGAGCAAATTCAAATTCAAATTTTATTCATTACATACAGTACATACAGAGTACGACAATGCTTTATACAACTGTCCAGCATTCAAGTACAAAAGGAAAAGAATTTAGGGATATTAAACTATAAATAAAAAAAGAAATAGAATTAAAAAATAAAGTAGATAAATAAAACCTATAAACTATAGAAATATATGAAAAAAAAAAAATTAATGTAGCGATGAACAAAGGGAATCAGTTTAGAATCCATGGGATTCAACAGCACGTAACCACCAGTTAATGAATAATGATGAAATCATACATACATAATACACCTATTGTTCAGTAAATTGTCTGCAGCATACTATTATGCATTGATTTACAGCTTAAATGCCTGCCAATGTCTGTATTACCAGGTTTGTTTATACATACAGGGAGTGCAGAATTATTAGGCAAGTTGTATTTTTGAGGATTAATTTTATTTGAGGATTTAATTTGAACAACAACCATGTTCTCAATGAACACAAAAAACTCATTAATATCAAAGCTGAATATTTTTGGAAGTAGTTTTTAGTTTTAGCTATTTTAGGGGGATATCTGTGTGTGCAGGTGACTATTACTGTGCATAATTATTAGGCAACTTAACAAAAAACAAATTTATACCCATTTCAATTATTTATTTTTACCAGTGAAACCAATATAACATCTCAACATTCACAAATATACATTTCTGACATTCAAAAACCAAACAAAAACAAATCAGTGACCAATATAGCCACCTTTCTTTGCAAGGACACTCAAAAGCCTGCCATCCATGGATTCTGTCAGTGTTTTGATCTGTTCACCATCAACATTGCGTGCAGCAGCAACCACAGCCTCCCAGAAACTGTTCAGAGAGGTGTACTGTTTTCCCTCCTTGTAAATCGCACATTTGATGATGGACCACAGGTTCTCAATGGGGTTCAGATCAGGTGAACAAGGAGGCCATATCATTAGATTTTCTTCTTTTATACCCTTTCTTGCCAGCCACGCTGTGGAGTACTTGGACGTGTGTGATGGAGCATTGTCCTGCATGAAAATCATGTTTTTCTTGAAGGATGCAGACTTCTTCCTGTACCACTGCTTAAAGAAGGTGTCTTCCAGAAACTGGCAGTAGGACTGGGAGTTCAGCTTGACTCCATCCTCAACCCAAAAAGGCCCCACAAGCTCATCTTTGATGATACCAGCCCAAACCAGTACTCCACCTCCACCTTGCTGGCGTCTGAGTCGGACTGGAGCTCTCTGCCCTTTACCAATCCAGCCACGGGCCTATCCATCTGGCCCATCAAGACTCACTCTCATTTCATCAGTCCATAAAACCTTAGAAAAATCAGTCTTGAGATATTTCTTGGCCCAGTCTTGACGTTTCAGCTTGTGTGTCTTGTTCAGTGGTGGTCGACTTTCTGCCTTTCTTACCTTGGCCATGTCTCTGAGTATTGCACACCTTGTGCTTTTGGGCACTCCAGTGATGTTGCAGCTCTGAAATATGGCCAAACTGGTGGCAAGTGGCATCTTGGCAGCTGCACGCTTGACTTTTCTCAGTTCACGGGCAGTTATTTTGCGCCTTGGTTTTTCCACACGCTTCTTGCGACCCTGTTGACTATTTTGAATGAAACGCTTGATTGTTCGATGATCACGCTTCAGAAGCTTGGCTATTTTAAGACTGCTGCATCCCTCTGCAATATATCTCACTATTTTTGACTTTTCTGAGCCTGTCAAGTCCTTCTTTTGACCCATTTTGCCAAAGGAAAGGAAGTTGCCTAATAATTATGCACACCTGATATAGGGTGTTGATGTCATTAGACCACACCCCTTCTCATTACAGAGATGCACATCACCTAATATGCTTAATTGGTAGTAGGCTTTCCAGCCTATACAGCTTGGAGTAAGACAACATGCATAACGAGGATGATGTGGTCAAAATACTCATTTGCCTAATAATTCTGCACTCCCTGTATGTCATACTATTTCTGAAATGACAAACATGTCCAACAAACCCTGACAGAGTGTTGGAAAAATAGAAATAAATAATGTATATATAATGTGTTTTATAAAGCAGAAATCCAACAGGAGCGAAATAGCACAAAGCATGGCAAATGTCTTTCAGATTAGAATCAAGAAATGGATTCAGTAAAAAGAAATTGTTTAGTTAATTTTTTAATGATTGCATTTCTAATCTACAAATGAGCAACTATTAGTGAAGAATCTTTTTTTTTCTATCTGTAACAGAAAACTATAAACAGCATTATGAATATGTTTACTAATCTAAGATGACTGGATGATCTATTATTGAGTGTTTTTAGAAAAACAGAGGAATTATTTTATTTTATTATTTTTTTATTGCGCAAAATTATGTTTGTAATATGCTCTTCTTTCCAAAACTAGACAGAACCTGTGAAGTGATCAGCCTAAAATAGAAAAAAAAAATCCATCTGCTCCTACCATCCCTCCTGCTTTAGCTTATTGCTAGGTTACAGCAAGTTACAACAAGGATATGGTGATTGGCTGATGGAGAGTTTTTCAAGTGGTGGAGCAGCAGGAGCTGAAAATAGAAAACCTTACTGAAAGACTCTGTCACCCATGGATGAGTCTTTTCTGCTATGCTAAAATAATTTCAGTGATGCACCAGAACCAGAGACATTTAGTAATATGTTTCCTCACAAAATCTGACATTGGAATCCCTTAAATAGACATTCAAGGTTACAATTTGAGTTTCCTTGTGTTACTTAACTGTGCATTCTGACTAATGATGTCTATAGTGTACAGGCTGATTTAGACTGTTTGGTGCTGGCCATCTTTGCTTTCTTCGCCTCATAATTAGTGCTCTGGCTCTTTCTCTCTGCTACATTAGCAATGTTCTCTAGAGCACTGCTAGTCCTTGTCACTCTCTAAGGGCACAGGGATGATAATTATCACTTGTCTTAGCCAAGGCAGCTCTTGTTAATGGAGCAGAGGTCTGCATTGGTGCAGTACTAACCAGGCCCTTGTCTGCTAAGTCACTCTTTAAAATATAATTAGGCCAGGTTTTCCTTACTCTCAAGTCATTTTAAACAGGGTGGGTTATTTTTTCATTCTTTACACCCTTTCTATCCTTCTTACCCCTTACCTATCTGTGAGGTAATTAATCTTATTTCAGCTGGGCACAAGCTCATCATCGCCTCCAACCTGCAAACACCTTGTCCTTATGCTAGCGATTTTGCCAAGGAATTGAACCATAGATATACACTAAAAGTAAAAAAATGTTGCAGTAGTATATAAAAAAAAAGAACCAATGCATTTGTGGGTGGTGGATGTTGAAAGGTGGCATTCCAAATGGCCAACGTTATTGATTTATTTACATTCCACATTATCTGTGTTAAGCTGCTTTGAGACAATGTCCATTGTTAAAAGTACTATACAAATAAAAATTAATTGAATTCAAAGTTTGTAATCATTAACAAGTTGACCGATTGTAATTCACTATCAGGAACTAGTCTGGTCAGTAGGAAAAGCCCAATGTAGTTAACAATAAGATGAGAACTATCCAGCAAAGCCAATCAATTGAGGCTGTTTCTGCTCTGGCTAATGTAGAAGCAAAGTCAGCACTTGCTTTTATGTTCAGTTTGAACGCAGAATGCTTAGTCTCTGTACATCAAGCACTAATGCCAAAATGTGAGGAGGAAAATGCTGTAAGCTGCTGTCTACTCAGCTTTGTTTGTACTGCATGTCGTGTCCCTGCCGAGAAACCCTGCCGTTCTTGTCTCACCTGCCACTGCATAACCTCCTGAATCAGGCTGAACATGTGGAGCAGGTAAATAAGCAGTGTGATTGATTCAGTGTTGTTGAGATTAGCGAGGGGAATGTAGACGCGCTCTCAGCCGTACGGTGATTTAGTACCACGGGCATGTGCATGTTGAAGATGGTGGACATTTATTCTAGTATGAGAGGTAATAAATCTCAACACTCCTTTGGGCACCCACAGTCTCCTGCTGTGGTCATACTTTTGGCTGTGATTCACTAACCAAGTGTAGGCTGGAAGCATGTGTATGGCTGTGTCCACTACCTATCATTTATATTTATGTTTATATACAAGTGTTAAACAATGTAGTATGTTGGTCTGAAGGCAGTGGTAGTCTTGGGTCTTATAGTGAGCCACTAGACCATTATCCAGTTGTCCGACTAACGTAATACAAACATATGCCACCTATGCAAGACACACAAATCATACTTAAAAAGCTCCTACTCCCCCATGACTTAGTGAAAACAGAATACAAGCAGCAACTGTGCTATGAATGATGACGGAAGGCACTTTTATACTGGCCACATGTGTATGTAAAACATAAATCCAAAGATAGTGCTAAAAAATAAAAATGTGGGTGCTAGATACTATCTGAAAAGGAAGTATTATTGAGATTGTTGGACTGGTTTCATTTTAATTCTGCCTTCACAAAATTGTAACCAATCCCATTCACTCCCACATACAATTGACAAATCTTTTTCCAGCAGAAAATGTATAAAATATAACCAATCCCACTTAATGCTGTTTTTTTTTTATCTGCCCACACCAGACCATTATATGAATTTATTGGTCTAGATACCTAAACCATTACATTCATATGAGGTCTTGGCTCAATGTAATAGGTTGGCACTATTTTTACAATACTATAAACTATTTCAGAATTATTGGAACACCTGACCGTTCCTCCCATATGTGGTTCTTCTCCAAACTGTTACTGCAAAGCTGGGGAAACACAATTGTATAGGATATCTGGATGTGGAATAATAACATTTCTTGATCACTTGAACCTAAAAATCTCTTGTTCACTTGAACTTGCAGCAAGGCAATGCCTCTGTGCACAAAGCGAGCTCCATAAAGATATGGTTTACATGCTTTGGAAAGGAAGATCTTAAGTGGCTTGCTATAGAGTTCTGATCTCAACCCGACTAAACACCTTTGGGAATTGGACAACTGACTGCACCGCACACCAGTACGTGACTTTACTAATGCCTTTGTGGCTGATGAACACAAATGTCCACAAACATACTCCAAAATGTAGTGGTACATCTTACCAGAACAGTGAAGGAAATTATCAAAGCAATGTGTTACTTAGTGTGGAATGCAATGCTCAAAAATCACATACCATACTTACTTATGCCAATACCAGTTTTTATTTAGTAATTTTTTTTTTCTATTGTCTAAGTTTAATAGCCCTTCTGAAAGAGAAAAACAAGTGTGACAGAAATTTTAGCTGATGTGCTTGTTCAGTCTGCCATGGACAACTTGACTTTTCATAAATATTAAACACTGCCAATTTTCAAATTGATTCTGATAGATTGTCAAACCCACCATTACCTACACTGTATAAATCTCACTCATCCAAGCAATTTTGATGAGACATAATGGATGAACTATTTAATTGGCTTTGACTGTTACTTTCTTTTACTTTTTTTCCCCTACATGTCATCACAAATGAAGAGCAATCCCATTACTTAAAATGTCATTATACATACCATACAAATTACCAGTCGAAGGTTGGTTTGTATTTATTTGTTGTTATTATGTTAAAATTAAGTAAACAAAACATGTACTTGAGTAGATATACAGTAGGTAAAATATTACTCCAGTTAAAGAAAAGGTGCTCCCTTTAAATTTTCACTTAAGTAAAAGTACAAAAGTATTTATCTTGAAATATACCTAAGTATCCAAGTACTATGATTTATTATGGCTATCATTTTTATCACAAGACTCTTGCTTAATCAACATAGTTCCCCTTCAGGAACTCGAGCTGCATCAACAACGCTTTGGAAATGCTTCAGTGTGTCCATGCTCTGAATCACGTATGTAATCACTTCAAGAGTCCTTCCGGACTTGCACACTGAGATGTCCAGATCCTGGGCTAAGCCTTTTTCGGCATGTGTTTCAACACCACCTCCATCATCAAGTTGCTGACGACACTGTTGTGGTGGGCCTGATCTCCAAAAACAATGAGACAGCCTATGTACAGGAGGTTAAAAACCTGGCGAGATGGTTGCATCAGCAAGACTTAGGAGTTGATAGTGGACTTCAGCATGAAGCAGGAGCGGTCATACCAACAACTAAACATTAACGGGACCCCAGTGGAGCGAGTGGACAGTTTCCGGTACCTAGGTGTTCACATCACACCTGTCTTAGTCCTGTCACACCAACACCCTGGTGAAGAAGGCCTGGCAGCGTCTGTACCATCTGAGATGCTAAAGGGACTTTAAACCAATCTTCTCAGGTGCTAAAGATTTTTTACACATATACCATTGAGAGCGTTCTGACGGGTAGCATCACTTCCCTATTTGGGAACAGCACCATGCGGACCAGGCGAGCCCTCCAGAGGGTGGTGACCGAGCCCCCTAAACTGCAGGACATCTACAGCAGGCAGTGCTGGACCAAGGCCAGGAAAATTGTGAAGGACCTCAGCTATCCCAACAATGGACTTTTTTCTTTGTTGTGTTGAGGGAAATGCTTCCGCTCCCTGAAAGTGAACACAGAGAGAAGTGGAGAGTGTTTTTATGATGTAAGTGAAGTAAAGTTTTTATTGTATAACTTCTGTATATCATGAAGTGGAGAGTGTTTTTATTGATGTAAGTGAAAAAATGCTTTCATGTATGATACTGTATGTATTTTATGACCTTTTGTAAATGTAACATCTGTCTAGGGACTGCAGGTGGAAATTATTTTTTTTTTTTTTTTTTTTTTTTTGCTATAACCTGGCACATGACAGCTCTTCTTTTTTAGACTAAAGTTTTTGGTGCATTGTCCCTGATTAAGCGTAAATAAACTCAATCATTAATGACGAGGAGCTTCTTCCCACAGGCTATTCGGAGTTTGAACCAGGAAACACCCAGGATCTAAAAGCTGGTCCACTCTCTCCATCGCCACACTTTTTTGCAATATTTTTCTGTTCGCACTACGCCACTTTGATCTCTGGACCGGATCACTGGATCACTGACTTTGGATCACTTTAACTGTGGACTTGCACAGCACAGTGCACTTTATACCACACCACACCGCACACGGTCACTTTAAGGACAATCGCATCAACCACCTTATGTGATTATTGTTTACTGTCATAAGCATACCTTGTATATACAATTTTCCCTCATATATATCTTTATATATTTTATATTTTACATACATGCTTTATTTATGTGCCTCTTTTTCCTTGTATTATTTTTCTCCCCATTCTATTCCCTCATCCCGGACAGTCGTATAAAAGCATTTCACTGCATGTCGTACTCTGTATGTATGTGTATGTGACAATTAAAATTAGATTAGATTTTGATTTGATTACTTGTTTTGTTCAACCATAATTGTAGCTTTTGACATCATTGGTAATAATATCTAGACTAGCTAGCTACACTAGAAAATGTTGATGAATAAAGGGAACAGCTCTCTCCTGGCTTAGGTCTTATTTGACTGACCACTATCAGTTTTGTGATGTAAAGGATGAGTTCTCCACACTCTCTGTCTCTAATTGCTTTATATATGCTGCTTCTGGGGAAATTATATGCAAACATGGTATTAGCTTCCATTGCTATGCTAATGATACACAGTATATTTCAGCAAAGTCAGATGAGAATGATCAGCTTATTAGTTTAGAGAAATGTGTAAAGGACCAGGAGGATGCAGAGAATGCTTGATAACTTTTGCTCACATGCAGGTAGAAGTAAACATTCTGAATACACAATCTCTGGATGGTCTTGCCATCTCAGTGTGCAGTGAAAGACCTTGGTGTGATTATTGACCCTAGTCTGTCCTTTGAGGCTCATGTGAATAACATTACTAGGATATCCTTTTTTCACCTTATAAATATTGCTTAAATTAAAAAGATGATGACATTACAGGATACAGAAAAACTAGTTCATGATTTTGCT
This sequence comes from Silurus asotus, assembly GCA_024362625.1. Taxonomy (NCBI): domain Eukaryota; kingdom Metazoa; phylum Chordata; class Actinopteri; order Siluriformes; family Siluridae; genus Silurus; species Silurus asotus. The sequence continues at coordinate 3,582,736 of MU533908.1, forward strand.
AGCCAGGAAGTGTCTAGCTGCTAACGCTAGCGCTATCTATTCAAGATTCAAGATTTTTCATTTTTTTTCACACTATACTTCTGGAATGTGCTGTTAATACAATTTTGTCTAAACACCATGCAAACATTCATTGACTTCAACATTTTCTAAAAGTGCTTTTGCTATTTGATTGATTATTTGATTTTTAATAAACTTTGGAAGCATGCTTTCATATAAAAATACTGATGCCTGACAATCTCCATTGAGTAACCCTATATGATTTGCCTTCTTGCAGCCCAGGGAATAAGACCGTTTACATGAGACACATCATATCTATCACGATCTACCAGATGCACCTTCCCATAAATCGTTATCGGGAACCCAATTTTTGAAATAATAATAATTTTTGACCCACACCTGGTAGAATGCGAGGATGTGATTACACCTTAATGGATCAATTTTCTCTTTTTTCTCACTACTCTCTCGTCACATAAAATGACCTAAGCATATCCTCAGAATCCACTGATTTCTGTGCCTCTCTTGGCAAGCTTTTATTTAATGTTAAATACAGCAAAGGGTAACCCAGACAGACTGCATGGTATTTTTCACAAAACTTAACTGTGAATAAAGAAGGGTGCAATTCAGCATCTAATTTCATCTCTATTTGTTTTGTTTTGTTTTGTTTAGTTTTAAGCTTGATTTACATACATAAATTAAAAACATTTACATCATACATTACAGAGTGTGTGCTTCTGTAATACTGTAGAGCTACAAAATATTAACTAATTGCTGCAATGTAAAAAAAAAAAAAACCCTGTCTTCTAAATTACAAAATCATAAGTAACTGATTACAATAGAGCTACTTTGTGTAAGGACATTTTTACTGTTGTATTCATGAAATGGCCCAAATAAATCATAATAATAATAATAAAAACTTTTTTGACTTTTATTTTTTAAATATATTTTAAACATAATAATAATATATTTATCCCAACAAAAAATGTTTTGCAATATTTGAAAGATTCTACAAGGCAAGTGCAATTATGAAAACAATGAAAAAACTTGATGCAAAGTTTTCCATTATTATTTTTTTGTAAAGATTCAGAAAAAAAGATTACTGTGTAAATACAGTAGCTGCTGTTTATGAGATTTTATAATTATTGAAGCATACGAATAATGGGTCTTTATAACTTAAAGTGCGCCTGCAAAGTGTGTCTCTGAGTCATTCAAAACACCAGTAAAAAAAAATAAAAAAACTCTTTAAAGCTAAAGAGCTCAGAGCAGTGCCTTTCCTTTCTGATTCTAGCTTGTTTTCAAATGTCCTAAACTATAATTACATCAAAACCAGTCGAGGTGGATAATAAAACTCACATAAACACTGGTGTGGATAAAGCCTATTTATTATTGGATAGAATACAATAAGTATGCCAAATTCTAAAAGCAATCTATCCGACCTGAAGGTGATAGTGATTTCCAACATCAAATTTACACTACAATGATCAAACAAGCTGTTGTAAGAGTTTAACTATAAGAGATACTGAATGCTAAAATTGTGAAAGTGTTGGGCCTCACCTACTGTCTTGTTCTGGTTTCAATTATTTATTTTGTGTGGACTGCACAGGATCAGTTACAAGGAGAAATACTGCAGATATTTCCTTGAATCCCCCTATATGGTCCTGATTCTACACTTTGCACTTGAAATTTTTCCATGAATATGGGGGGGGTGTCCATAAAGAGCATTTATTACTTATTTGGTGTTATACAGCATAACATCAGCCTCGTGCCCTTTGTCTATACACTTAAGATACAATGACATACTCAGTTTACTCACAGCACTTTAATACCAGTTTGATTGTTTGTCTTAGGTTAGAAAACGCTGTTTTTGTCCATTAATTTGAAAAAAAAAAAGTACTAGAAATTAACTTCTCTATATCAGTTTGTTACCATCACTGCTGACCCCAGTTAGGTTTAAACCATTCTCACCTTTCTAGTGCTACGCATCATTAAAGAGGTCCAGACTGCAGAGATTTCTTTTTATTATTGGGAATCTTTTATAATTATTATTATTATTATTATTATTATTATTATTATTATTATTATTATTATTATTATTACTTGTTGTAGCCTATACTTCAGCCACAGAAGAAATCACTTTTTCTAGTTTCTCTGGATACAGTCTGGAAGAAACAGCACACTGAAAAGACTAAAGTTCCTGAAATAACAAAAAATAAAACCCTTTAAAAGACAAACTATATAACAATACCCATAAATATAAACTAAAATTCTGCATGGTAATGAAAGCTATGAGTTGATATAATTGGTTCAATTCATCACAGCAAGTTGAGCATAATGACAAAACTGACAGCATAAAGTCTACAAACAAATATGACTAAAAGGGTAAACTGCACCATTAACTATATGATTGCTGCCTACATGGATGACAAAAACAAAAAAATGTGATCTATACTAACCTGACCCAAATTTTCCCATCAATTCAACAGTGTGTGAGAGCATTAGAATGTTCTTCACAGAACTACAAATTAAAAGGGAAAGTCCAATGGACAAAAAGATCAACAATGGCATGCATGAGTGCTTGGTGACTCTAGCAATAATCTCAGCTGTCTAGAACTAGGACACTGCAAACAATCATAGACTGGCACACACTGTGCACTGGTCAATAAACAGGCTGATGCAACCCTTGATTATCAGTTTTAGTCACATGCAGCACCACATTATTGTGCCAAATAAACTCTCTAAGGAGCTTTAGAATTCAAATACAATTTTGTAAACTTTCTGTTTGTCAAATACACATTCATACAGTGTTGATACAGTGTTGAATTTAAGGTGTTAATCCCTGTTCACATTTAGTATATGCATATAAAGATGCACATTATTTATTTATTGTGTATTTTTTTTTTCTGCTTTATGCTTGTAATCACTGCTTTCAGCAACATACTTAAATTGTTAATTGTCAGTTTTCTTTGGTAGGCTTGACATGACAATTGAATGTATAATCATTTAGTCATTCAAAGTAAATTTTCTTTAGGTCACCACCTTTACAAACTCAATCACTCCTTACAATATAGAATAGTAGTGAGCAGAAAAGCATCTAAACATGAAAAAAAAAAAGTTATATAGGATGCAACTGCAGAAGTCCAATCCAAAGTACATCTGCATGATTTATTTTTTTGCATAGAGCTGCTACCACATTTTGGCTGATTGAATAACTGCGTAAATGAGCAGGTGTAGAGGTTGCTTTCAAAGTGATTCGTGATTGGAATTTTTTCTTGTGGAGAAAGCAATATATCTCGGCCAAAGATATAAGATATTTTTGTCGTTGTGGGGGACATGGTTATATAAAATGTTGTATTATTCCTGGGGACAACATGGCTTCACACATGCACACACACACACACACACACACACACACACACACACACACACACACACACACACACACACACACACAAACATACATGCAGTAGATATATAAATATATTTTAGAATGCAGGTGAGTTTTTATTCTCAGGCATCAAGACTTAATCCAGCTAAGCTCAATAAGGTGAGATCCAAATTTTTGTGTACATTTTGCATGTCAATGATATATATACACTTTCTTTTGTTTCTTCATGTAACTGTAAATTGGGTTGCCATTACTGATTGTGCAGTATATAGTAATGGCAACCCAATTTATTGTTATACTATAAAAGAAACATTAATCTCATTCCATTATGTATCCTAACATATGCTGTGAACTTTAATTTTTTGCTTTTAAAGAAGCAAAATCAGAATTTCTACCTATTTATTTATTTATTTTTTAAGAAATGAAGCCAGAAATGAATCAGAGCAATTCCCTTGCCAAATGTTTGAACAATATTCTAGCAAACACCTTAAGCAAATAACCAAGGCTTCAGTCTGCTGCTGCAGTACTATATTGCTTTTAATATCAGTGGAAAATTATACTTTGTCATACCAAAAATAGTCATATTTGACTGGACTTTGGTCATCCTATAATTTATCCAACTTACACAATCTGAATTCAATGAGTGTACTATGCTGAGATAATCCTTTAAATTCTAGTGATCTGAGGGTTCAGAGTGATATTTTACATTTCAGAAATCAAATACATTGGTTAGCTGTGGTATCCTAAAAGCAGTGTCAGGTTAAAAGCAAAAATCTTTTACAAATATTTTCATGCTTTCATACAAGACAAACAAAAACATGCTTTTCATGAGCAATTTCTGTGTTGAATGTTTATTCTAATGTGTGGTACATCACAGTGGGCTGTATGACTGCAATGGCAAAGTAGGATTACCTTTAACTTACTTATTGTTACCTTTAAACCGTTACCATAAAAAATATATTTTTCCTGCCCCCCAAACACATAAAAAGGTACACTGTTATTACATTTTAATTTATCATTTCACACTAGATTAGACAAAACATGATAATGCTGCATGCACCCATAAAGTCAAACATAATAATTTCTATCTCAAATGGTTGAATAGGTAATGATACAGCAACTAAAATGCTGTGGAATGTATTACAGCACATTGTGCTGGGTTTTTAACTGTTTGCCTCAATTTTTATTTGTTTCAAAACACAAACAATATTTACCAGGCAGATTATGTGCTATTGTCAGAGAGCAAAGAGGCTTCACGAGACAATGCCATCTTGAAACAATTGAAAATTTACACAAAATGGCAAAGCAGGCTTTTAGCAAGTGATGACAGTCATCATGCATGCTTTGGAAACTGGAAAAGCATTGGCACATGCTGCAAAAGAAAATAAGGATGCAACAATGGTTCAATATATCAAATATGAGATTTTCATGTAACATAAAATGATCAGCTATCAGATTTCTATCAGAAGTTTCTGCAAAAATCCCTGCTTTGAGAATTGATACATCAAATTGATACATGGGAGGTAACAATAGCATTAAAAATGTTCATGATCTTCTGAATAAAAGAAAAAAAAAGAAGATGAAAATAAAGATTAAACCCCACAAAAATGACCCTTTTATTTGATAGCTAAACTATATAATGATAAAAATTATAGACTTTCAAGTGTAAATCAAAATGTATAATTTTTAATGAAAATTAATTGACTAATTGTTATCTATACTTTTGACACATATTTAAGGAACAGAAAGTAGCATAAAAATAGGAAAAAACACCTATTTCTTGCATATTCTTTGAGCTACAAATATATTGTACATCAAAAATATATCTTTTTTTTTTCAGCTAAGGACTAAGCTCTTGTTTGTAAAACCATTTAATACATAAACAGAAAAAGATGTATGTGTGTGAAGAGGCAGAGTGCATAATGTGTACTAATGTTGAAAATACAAAAAGAAATCACAATATGTTAACATAATTTATGAATCAAGTAATGATAAATGAAATTAAAATCTTCATGTTAAAATGAAATATGTAGAGGGCATTATGCCATTTGCTCTCATTGCTGTTAATGAAAGCACTATGCACAGAATAATATACTTTGTATTTTTACAATTGCAGTTTGTGATTAACAAATCCAGCCTTCCAGAGTTCATAAATGTGATATAAAAGCTTGTCAGCATAGTTAATCTGAGACTCATGAGAAATGTTTTGTTCCGCCTGGGACTTTGTGTTCTATGCCAAACCTTGTTTACCAAGGTTTTCTTTTCAGTACAGTATGGTAGAACTATTGAAATCCAGAGTGTTGTACAGTAAAGGAATCATAGCAATTTTGTATGTGTTGCCCACCATTATTAAAAGGAACAAAAAATAACTGGAAAATTAGCTGGCATTTGGAGTTGTTCAATGAACAGTTGTGTGTTATTATTTTCCTTACTAGTCAATAGATGAATGTATCAAAATGTTTTCAAATAGGTGGGTTTGCATTAATAATTTGTTGCTAATATCTTTATATCTACAGGGAGTTCAGAATTATTAGGCAAGTTGTATTTTTGAGGATTAATTTTATTTGAGGATTTAATTTGAACAACAACCATGTTGTCAATGAACACAAAAAACTCATTAATATCAAAGCTGAATATTTTTGGAAGTAGTTTTTAGTTTTAGCTATTTTAGGGGGATATCTGTGTGTGCAGGTGACTATTACTGTGCATAATTATTAGGCAACTTAACAAAAAACAAATTTATACCCATTTCAATTATTTATTTTTACCAGTGAAACCAATATAACATCTCAACATTCACAAATATACATTTCTGACATTCAAAAACCAAACAAAAACAAATCAGTGACCAATATAGCCACCTTTCTTTGCAAGGACACTCAAAAGCCTGCCATCCATGGATTCTGTCAGTGTTTTGATCTGTTCACCATCAACATTGCATGCAGCAGCAACCACAGCCTCCCAGACACTGTTCAGAGAGGTGTACTGTTTTCCCTCCTTGTAAATCGCACATTTGATGATGGACCACAGGTTCTCAATGGGGTTCAGATCAGGTGAACAAGGAGGCCATATCATTAGATTTTCTTCTTTTATACCCTTTCTTGCCAGCCACGCTGTGGAGTACTTGGACGTGTGTGATGGAGCATTGTCCTGCATGAAAATCATGTTTTTCTTGAAGGATGCAGACTTCTTCCTGTACCACTGCTTGAAAAATGGTGTCTTCCAGAAACTGGCAGTAGGACTGGGAGTTCAGCTTGACTCCATCCTCAACCCGAAAAGGCCCCACAAGCTCATCTTTGATGATACCAGCCCAAACCAGTACTCCACCTCCACCTTGCTGGCGTCTGAGTCGGACTGAAGCTCTCTGCCCTTTACCAATCCAGCCACGGGCCCATCCATCTGGCCCATCAAGACTCACTCTCATTTCATCAGTCCATAAAACCTTAGAAAAATCAGTCTTGAGATATTTCTTGGCCCAGTCTTGACATTTCAGCTTGTGTGTCTTGTTCAGTGGTGGTCGACTTTCTGCCTTTCTTACCTTGGCCATGTCTCTGAGTATTGCACACCTTGTGCTTTTGGGCACTCCAGTGATGTTGCAGCTCTGAAATATGGCCAAACTGGTGGCAAGTGGCATCTTGGCAGCTGCACGCTTGACTTTTCTCAGTTCACGGGCAGTTATTTTGCACCTTGGTTTTTCCACACGCTTCTTGCGACCCTGTTGACTATTTTGAATGAAACGCTTGATTGTTCGATGATCACGCTTCAGAAGCTTGGCTATTTTAAGACTGCTGCATCCCTCTGCAATATATCTCACTATTTTTGACTTTTCTGAGCCTGTCAAGTCCTTCTTTTGACCCATTTTGCCAAAGGAAAGGAAGTTGCCTAATAATTATGCACACCTGATATAGGGTGTTGATGTCATTAGACCACACCCCTTCTCATTACAGAGATGCACATCACCTAATATGCTTAATTGGTAGTAGGCTTTCCAGCCTATACAGCTTGGAGTAAGACAACATGCATAACGAGGATGATGTGGTCAAAATACTCATTTGCCTAATAATTCTGCACTCCCTGTATTAGTACAATGAGCTGTTAGCTGTCAGGAAAGCAAGTTATCATTGGGATGAAAAATACTTACAGTATAATAAGTAAATAATCAAAATATCAAAATAGTATATAAAACATTAAATGTAGGCAAATCAATTATTTAGAAAGAACCTAAAAAACACTATTAAACAAATGTGTTGGCTGATACATATTATTATATTTTTTTCCAATGGGCAGAAAAACCCCTTCACAGCCCCTTCAGATGACTAGATTCCTTTCGGAGAAGCGTTTACCAGAGTAAATATAGGAGGTTTACCACAAGATATAAAATATTGTTGCTAAGCCTCTACAACAGGAAAAACACATTAAAGTTATCAAAAGCATCTAAAAGAAATCCCCACAGCCACATTTCAAAATCTGTTTCTGTGTGTGTGTGTGAGTGTCTGTACGTCAAGACTTCCTGTAGCCCAGTTGTGTCTACACATCTACAACACCACATGGTGCTGATTTGCTCAAAGTTTTGGAAGACAAGCAATATCACATGCAAAACTAGTTGCTGCTAATTGCTTAAAGTTTAGTACATAGAATGTAGTGTGTAATCAGCCACACTTCTCATTACTTCACTGCACTGACATTCCATTTTCCAAGTTCCCCTCTGAAAGTGTTACAGATACCCCCTTACTATCATTCCCATAGTAACAAGCTCAGTGTGCACCATGTCCAAGTTTATTTTGGTTCGGTCATGTCTATCTGTGCCTTATTATGTGCAGTTAACTTATGTCTGTCTTTTTGTGCTTGTAGTAAATGCCATAACTATAGATAAAGAGAGAGAGGCTGAGCTGGTGGATTTGTGCAGCACCCACACAAAACCACACATACGCAGAGCGTAAAACTGAACCTCCCCACACAGCAACTGTGAGATAGACCGTTTTTTATTTACAGCTTTGTTTTTGTTGTGTTTTTGAAGTTTCCTGAACAGCACAGTGTGAATAAATGCAAACATAGAGCTCAGTTGAAATCCCCCATTTTTTCCTTCACACTTTCACATGCCGAGATTTTACAGCACTTATATTAAGTAAATCGCTAAACTCATATAGCATTTGGAATTATGTTTTAATATATCAAAGTTTTAGAAAGTTGCTCCCTAAAATTCTGAACTGTGCCCAATGTTTTTTCTTTTTTTCTTTTTTCGAATTGGTCTCTTGAAGTGCATGCTGCTTCTAGGCCAAAATAATTGTGGTCTATGTGCAAAATAAGTAAACACCCCCCAGGCCAGAAGCAAACAAACAAAAAAAAACTTCTGGAAAATGCCTGGGTACCAGTGAGGAAGAATGGTTCCCCCAGGTGCAAAGTCAACTTTGCTTATCTCAAGTAATATACACTTGCAAAATAGTGCATGATGTAGAGATATATTTTGAACCATATATTTTCTATTTTATGATAGCACAAAAGAAACATTCAAACATAATATTTATACATACGCAAACATAGCAATGACACGCAAGCGTACATACATAAGATATATACACTACAATATGTATGTGATATACTGAATTTACAACACTTGATTTAATTTGATGAATTATTATCTTTAAAAAATATAAAAATTATATATTTTTTGGCTTTCAAGTTACTTTACTAATTTGCAAATAATTGTTTATGCGAGATTTTATAAATGTGGAAATTATGTTCTCATTTAAATCCAGTAAATTCAGTATAATCATTCTCTTCAATTTCTCTTCAATTAGTGTTTTATCCTTTTCAGGTTCACAGTTGATCCATAGTTTATCCAGAAAACACTGGGCATGAGGTGGGATTACACCCCAGATGGGATCCAGCATTAGGCATAACACACACTGACTCACTCTTTTACGTGAAGGGAGATTTTTATATAACAAATGTACATAAACTGTATGCATGTTTTTTTTTTTTTTTTGTAGGAAACCGTAGAACCATGAGGAGCAGTGGAGAAAACTCGTCAGGAGTGGTTCTTTGCCCGAAAAGCCGAAATGGCGGACACGTAGATTTTAATGGTGGATGGAGCCAACTCCAACATTGAACCAACTGGGCAGTGGACTGCCCCTGATTAAGAGAGGAGATCCCACCTCAGAGCGATTTCCCATGGAGGCTGTTCAAGGAGGACCACCAAGTCCATGAACCAATCTCTTCAACCAGTGGCATGACACCATAGCCATAATCCCCAAGCCCCAGAACATTGGAATAAACCACGGCCTTGGGGCTGACAGGGTGGGGTGAGAAAGTCCGCAAATGGCAAGCTCCGATGCAGAGGCTGTGACTCTGGGAGCAAAAAAACACTCGTCAAGCTTACCAAAGGGAGGGGCTTTATGCTCACCAGCCGGCCAAGCTATATACAGTTTGTGGACAACCCATATCACAACTTCCAGGAGCTCCTCATAATCGAGTTCGCAAGGGCCTCATGAACAAACAGAAGCTGAAGCCGGCTCTCTATGTGCGTTTTATACTTCCTGGTAATGACATCACCCTGCCGGTGATAGCCTGCCTTCACTTTTGACTAATAGGACTCATTATTCAGAGCATAGACAATGCAGTCATGTTCCTAAAGCGTTCCGACAGCTCAAGTTCCTGAAAGGGAACCCTAGTTCCCTGAGGGAATGACACACTGCATTGGAACACTTTGGGAACACTGATGGATGGAGTGCAGTAACTTTAAACATTTTAGGCAAAGCTTACTGCACTTTCTCTGTAAAAAATTATAATTTCTAAATTTCTTCACAATCATGACCAAGGGAAAAAGCTAATTTTAACATTTCTATAGAAAGATCTATAGAAATTTCTCTTTGAATTGTCCAATTAACTTAGAAACAAATGCAATTTTAGTATTTTCCGTGCATGATGTGCGATTTGTGATTGTTCATATTTCAGTTGCACCTGGAAGGACTACTTGCACCCAGAGAATAGGTATTGATTTTTATTTCTCATATATAATGTTAAAAAAATAAAGAGATGCAATAGTGTGGTGCAACTAAGGACAAACGGGGCATATTTCAGTGCTTCTTTTGGTCCTCTTTGTTTAACACTACTATCAAAATTGTCTCTTCTCTGAAATGTATGGCAGAAAGTCACAGAAAGTCTTGACATTTAGAAGTGCTGTTGGACCATCCTTGTCAATTGGGAGAGAAATGCATCAGCTGTGGAGTGTGACAGAAAAAATGGTATTAAACTGATAATGTAATGTCACCACACATATGGGGTTTTTGTCCACCAGTGGTTATTTTTTCCTTTTATTTTTATTTATTTATTTTTTTTTTTACATGAGAAACCTTGAATGGAAACACCCAATTGACTTGTGTGTGGGTAATTGAAAGGACACTTAGGTTGATGAAAATATATATAAATATATAATTGCATTATCTAATGTAATGTTATGTTGTGTTATGGATTATGCCAACTTCTTTTCTGTACTTACAGTATATCTTTTAACAAGCTAGCTTTATGCCCAGACAACTTAAGGAAGGGATGCCAGGACAGACAAATCACTGCACTTATGTTTGCTATATTGTAATGCTATTGCTTTTTGGATCACTTTATGTTTGAATTAATTATAAGTAAGTATTTGTTGTTATTAACACCTTCTCGATTTTGAGATTTGTCAATCAAATTGTGCATTGAAGACACTTGAGATTATGTTGTTCCCCTTCGGGAACTCCAGCTGCATTGTAACGCTTTCGCGTCTCGTTCCCTTGGGGAACTAGGGTTACGTTCGTAACCTAGAGCCGATTTTGCACAGAGCCAATTGGTATTGTTCATCTATTCTAAACAAAATGCAAAAGTGATATCCTTTTCAACTTTCTAACAACATTCCAGCTCTATGTTTTTCCCTTGTCTGCAGATGGACATAATGGGTTTCTAGATTTGGATCTAGACTACAATCCTTCAGTATGTGTACAGTCCTGGCACCTTCTTTTGTATTTTATTTTTGGAATTAATTATCATCCCTGACCTACTCTTGAATTCACCTGAGGCAGATGAATGTTTCTCTATCCTTTTAGCAGTCGAGGGTTGATTGCTTTAAGAACGGCTTCCCCTGAAATGTTCTTAAGATATGGCACCTAAATGCTTTGCGAAGTGTATACATTAATCGCACAATTATTAAAACCTGAACACAAATTAGTGTTCGCTCGGTGTTTGTATCATAAGAACAGGATTTTTTATTCCAAACTGGATAAAGTGTATCAATCACTCAATTGCAAATAAACATAAATGACATCTCAAACATTCAAATATTGGCACCGACTAAAATGGTTTGGGGCATGATGTAGTGGTGTAATATGTTAATCATATAAGTTTTCACTGTGGACATAGCTAGCACTTTTGTTTTTAACTAGCAGTTTAGCTACTTTTTGTCATATTATCTAAGAATAATGTAAATTAAGAACAAAATAAAATAATACATTAAATTAAGCAAAGACTAAGAAATAAGAGATATGTAATGAATGCAGAGCAGTGTCCAAGATTTTGATTCAAAAGTGGAGCAACAAATGGTCTTCTTAGCCATCTTAGTACAGTGAAAGCATTGGGCCGCATTTATTGTTAGTCTTAGATTCTAAATTCCTCAAAAGAGCAATGGTAGAACATGAACAAACCTATTGTTTATGTTGCAGTACTGTAAGGATTGAAGATGACCACACTCTGGTGGGTTGACTTAAAATAGTTATTTGAGTCCACATACTGAAACGTCACTTCTGTTATCATATTATAATCCTAAAATCATGAGTTGAACATGAAGAAAAACTTCAGAAGAAAGTAGGAAATTCCTACTAACCATTCAACTGAAAAATATGGTTAGTGGTCCACAGAGCAAAAACACAGACTTCTGTCTCAAATGAGACAGAAACATTTATGCAATCGCCAAGAAGGCCCCGTAGCATTTCTTCTCAGTATGACAGCTAAAGAAATGTAGCTGCTACAAAACTCTTGGTCTTATTCAACATAGCCATCACTGAAACAGTTAAATAACAACTTCCATCTCCACTTGGTTCTGATCTGCAACTTCACACTCCAAGCATAAGCTACAGAGAAAATCATTGGCTGCCAGCTTCCCCTATTCCCAGACCTTTATTTATATAGGGTGAATAAGAGGACAGGGAAAATCAGGGCCAATCTCTCATATCTCAGCCACTTTGCCAGAAAATGGAGCAAATACATTTGCAAGACATATGACATTGTGACTATCCATTGCCAGGCATGTACTTGAATACAAATATGTTCACAGAGGGGACCGATTGAATTTGTTAGGCTTTCTTTCTTTCTTTCTTTCTTTCTTTCTTTCTTTCTTTCTTTCTTTCTATCTGTTATATATATATATATTGCATTTTACTTAGAAATAGATCACATCATTTCATATATAATTCTATATGATTATTATATAATTACATATTTAAATTTAAAATAATCAGGCTTTTTATTTATTTTTTTTAGAACATGTACAGTGTCTGTATTCCTAACTGCCTTCTTCTTCTTCTTCTTCTTCTTTCGGCTGCTCCCATTAGGGGTCGCCACAGCGGATCATCCGTCTCCATACCACCCTGTCCTCTACATCTGCCTCTTTTACACCAACTACCTGCATGTCTTCCCTCACCACATCCATGAACCTCCTTCTTGGCCTTCCTCTTTTCCTCCTACCTGGTGGCTCCATCCTCAGCATTCTTCTACCAATATAATTCATGTCCCTCCTCTGCACATGTCCAAACCATCTCAATCTCGCCTCCCTCACCTTGTCACCAAAACATCGTACATGCGCTGTCCCTCTAATAAACTCATTTCTAATCTTATCCATCCTCGTCACACCCAACGAAAACCTTAACATCTTCAGCTCTGCTACCTCCAGCTCCGCCTCCTGTTTTTTACTCAATGCCACTGTCTCTAAACCATACAACATTGCAGGTCTCACCACAGTCCTATAAACTTTCCCTTTCAATTTTGCAGATACCCTACTATCACAAATCACTCCTGTCACTCTTCTCCACCCACTCCACCCTGCCTGCACTCTCTTCTTCACTTCTCTAACACACTCTCCATTACTTTGCACTGTTGAACCAGGTACCTGAATTCCTCCACCTTCTCCAGCTCTTCTCCCTGCAACCGCACCACTCCACTGCCCTCCCTCTCATTCACACACATGTATTCTGTCTTACTCCTACTGAGTTTCATTCCCCTTCTCTCCAGCGCATATCTCCACCTCTCCAGACTCTCCTCAACCTGCTCCCTACTCTCACAACAAATCACAATATCATCCGCAAACATCATAGTCCAGGGAGACTCCTGTCTGACCTCGTCCGTCAACCTGTCCATCACCACTGCAAACAGGAAAGGGCTCAGGGCTGATCCTTGATGCAGTCCAACCTTCACTCTAAACCAGTCTGTCGTACCTACTGCACACTTCACTGCCGTCACACTGCCCTCATACATGTCCTGCACCACCCTCACATACTTCTCTGACACACCTGACTTCCTCAAACAATACCACAACACCTCTCTTGGCACCCTGTCGTACGCCTTCTCTAAATCCACAAATACACAATGCAATTCCTTCTGTCCTTCTCTATACTTCTCCATCAACATTCTCAAAGCAAATAAGGCATCTGTGGTGCTCTTCCTCGGCATGAAACCATACTGTTGCTCACAGATGGTCACCTCTTCTCTCAGCCTGGCTTCCACTACTCTTTCCCATAACTTCATGGTGTGACTGATCAACTTAATACCCCTGTAGTTACTGCAGGTCTGCACATCTCCTTTATGCTTAAAGATCGGTACCAGCACACTTCTTCTCCATTCCTCAGGCATCTTCTCACCTTCCAAAATCCTGTTAAACAATCTGGTTAAAAACTCCACTGCCATCTCTCCTAAACATCTCCACGCTTCTACCGGTATGTCATCTGGTCCAACCGACTTTCCACTCTTCATCCTCTTAATCGCTGCTCTCACTTCCTCCTTGCTAATCCTATCTACATCCTGCTTCACCAACTCCACATCATCCAACCTTCTCTCTCTCTGATTTTCCTCATTCATCAGCTGCTCAAAATACTCCCTCCACCTTCTCAACACACTCTCCTCACTAGTCAACACATTTCCCTCTCCATCCTTTACTGCTCTAACTTGCAGTACATCCTTTCCAGCTCGGTCCCTCTGCCTGGCCAATCGGTACAAATCCTTTTCTCCTTCCTTAGTGTCCAACCTCTCATACAGCTCCTCATATGCCTTTTCCTTGGCTTTCGCCACATCCCTCTTAACCTGCTGCCGCATCTCCTTGTACTCCTGCCTACTTTTCTCATCACTCTGTCTATCCCACTTCTGTTTTGCCAACCTCTTTCTCCTTATGCTCTCCTGCACTTCCTCATTCCACCACCACGTCTCCTTGTCTTCCTTTCTATTACCAGATGTCACACCAAGTACTTTTCTAGCTGCCTCCCTCATCACTCCTGCAGTAGTTGCCCAATCATCCAACACCTCCTTAACACCACTGAGCCTCTCTCTGACCTCTTCCCTGAACCTCACACTACACTCTTCCTCCTTCAGTTTCCACCATCTTATTCTTCTTTCAGTCCTCACTCTCCTCCTCTTCTTCTTCACCTCCAAAACCATCCTACAGACCACCATCCTATGCTGTCTAGCTACACTGTCCCCTGCCAACACCTTACAGTCACCAATCTCCTTCAGGTTGCATCTCCTGCATAGCACATAGTCCACCTGTGTGCACCTTCCTCCACTCTTATACGTCACCCTATGATCCTCCTTCTTCTTAAAATAAGTGTTCACCACTGCCATTTCCATCCTTTTAGCAAAATCTACCACCATCTGCCCTTCCACATTCCTCTCCTTAAAACCATACCTACCCATCACCTCCTCATCACCTCTGTTCCCTTCACCTACATGCCCATTTAAGTCCGCCCCAATCACCAACCGTTCCTTCCTAGGTACACCATCTACCACTTCATCTAATTCACTCCAGAATCTTTCCTTCTCCTCCATCTCACAGCCAACTTGTGGAGCATAGGCACTGATGACATTTATCATAATCCCTTCAACTTCCACCTTCACGATCATCACCCTATCAGAAACTCTCTTCACCTCCACTACACTCTTACTGTACTCTTCCTTCAGAATCACCCCTACACCATTTCTCTTTCCATCCACACCATGATAAAACAGTTTAAATCCACCTCCAATGTTCCTGGCCTTACTCCCTTTCCACTTGGTCTCCTGAACACACAGCATATCTACCTTTCTCCTCTCCATCATATCAGCTACTTCTCTCCCTTTACCCGTCATAGTACCAACATTTAAAGTACCAACCCTAACCTCCACTCTCCTACACTGCTCCTTTCCCTGCCGTCTCTGTAGACGTCTTCCTCCTCTCCTTTTCCTCCTTCGGCCAACAGTAGCCCAATTTCCACCGGTACCCTGTCGGCTAACGATACCTGTGGCGGTCGTTGTTAACCCGGGCCTCGACCGATCCGGTATGAAATTCTTATTTGTGATCCGCATATTTGATTTGGCGCATGTTTTACGCTGGATGCCCTTCCTAACGCAACCCTCCCCATTTACCCGGGCTTGGGACCGGCACCAAGAATGCACTGGCTTGTGCCTTCCTAATGGCTGGGTTGTATTCCTAACTGCCTGAAAACCATTAATATTTTTTAATATACTGCCCAGCCATTAGGGAGGCACAAGCAAGTGCAGTCTTAGTGCCAGTCCCAAGCCTGGGTGAATGGGGAGGGTTGCGTTAGGAAGGGCATCCAGCGTAAAACGTGCCTAATGGCTGGGTTGTATTCCTAACTGCCTGAAAACCATTAATATTTTTTAATATACTGCCCAGCCATTAGGGAGGCACAAGCAAGTGCAGTCTTAGTGCCAGTCCCAAGCCTGGGTGAATGGGGAGGGTTGCGTTAGGAAGGGCATCCAGCGTAAAACGTGTCAAATCAAATATGCGGATCACAAATGGGAATTTCATACCGGATCGGTCGAGGCCCGGGTTAACAACGACTGCCACAGGTATCGTTAGCCGACAGGGTACCGGGGGAAATTGGGCTATTGTTGGCCGAAGGAGGGGAAGAAGATGAGGAGGACGTCTACAGAGACGGCAGGGAAAGGAGCAGTGTAGGAGACTGGAGGTTCGGGTTGGTACTTTAAATGTTGGTACTATGACGGATAAAGGGGGAGAGATAGCTGATATGATGGAGAGGAGAAAGGTAGATATGTTGTGTGTTCAGGAGACCAAGTGGGAAGGCCAGGGACATTGGAGGTGGGTTCAAACTGTTTTATTATGGTGTGGATGGAAAGAGAAATGGTGTAGGGGTGATTCTGAAGGAAGAGTACAGTAAGAGTGTAGTGGAGCTGAAGAGAGTTTCTGATAGGGTGATGAACGTGAAGCTGGAAGTTGAAGGGATGATGATAAATGTCATCAGTGCCTATGCTCCACAAGTTGGAGAAGAAAAGATTCATGGGGTGAATTAGATGAAGTGGTAGATGGTGTACCTAGGAAAGAACTATTGGTGATTGGGGCAGACTTTAATGGGCATGTTGGTGAAGGGAACAGAGGTGATGAGGAGGTGATGGGTAGGTATGGCCTTAAGGAGCGGAATGTGGAAGGGCAGATGGGGGTAGATTTTGCTAAAAGGATAGAAATGGCAGTGGTGAACACTTATTTTAAGAAGAAGGAGGACCATAGGGTGATGTATAAGAGTGGCGGAAGGTGCACACAGGTGGACTATGTTCTATGCAGTAACCTGAAGGAGATTGGCGACTGTAAGGTGTTGGCAGGGGACACTGTAGCTAGACAGCATCAGATGGTGATCTGTAGGATGGTTTTGGAGGTGAAGAAGAAGAGGAGGAGAGTGAGGACTGAATGAAAAATAAGATGGTGGAAACTGAAGGAGGAAGAGTGTAGTGTGAGGTCCAGGGAAGAGGTCAAACAGGGGCTCGGTGGTGGTGAATTGGGGTTAGGTGATTGTGTAACTACTGCAGGAGTGATGAGGGGGCCAGCTAGATGCTTGGTGTGACATCTGGAAATAGAAAGGAAGACAAGGAGACATGGTGGTGGAATAAGAAAGTGCAGGAGAGCATAAGGAGAAAGAGGTTGTCAAAACAGAAGTGGGAAAGACAGAGTGATGAGAAAAGTAGGCAGGAGTACAAGGAGATGCGGCAGCAGGTAAAGAGGGATGTGGTGAAAGCCAAGGAAAAGGCATATGAGGAGCTGTATGAGAGGTTGAACACTAAGGAAGGAGAAAAGGATTTGTACCGATTGGCCAGGCAGAGGGACCGAGCTGGGAAGGACGTGCTGCAAGTCAGAACAAAAAAGGATGGAGAGGGAAATATGTTGACTAGTGAGGAGAGTGTGTTGAGAAGGTGGAGGGAGTATTTTGAGCAGCTGATGAATGAGGAAAATCAGAGAGAGAGAAGGCTGGATGATGTGGAGTTGGTAAAGCAGGATGTAGATAGGATTAGTAAGGAGGAAGTGAGAGCAGCGATTAAGAGGATGAAGAGTGGAAAGCCGGTTGGACCTGTGGAAGCGTGGAGATATTTAGGAGAGATGGCAATTGAGTTTCATGCCAAGAAGGAAAACCACAGATGCCTTATTTGCTTTGAGGATGTTGATGGAAAAGTATAGAGAAGGACAGAAGGAATTGCATTGTGTATTTGTGGATTAAGAGAAAGCGTACGACAGGGTGCCTAAAGAGGAGCTGTGGTACTGTATGAGGAAGTCAGGTGTGTGAGAGAAGTATGTGAGGGTGGTGCAGGAAATGTATGAGGACAGTGTGACAGCAGTGAAGTGTGCAGTAGGAACAACAAACTGGTTCAGGGTGAGGGTTGGACTACATCAAGGATCGGCTCTGAGCCCTTACCTGTTTGCAGTGGTGATGGACAGGTTGACGGATAAGGTCAGACAGGAGTCTCCCTGGACTATGATGTTTGCGGATGATATTGTGATTTGTGGTGAGAGTAGTGAGCAGGTAAAGAAGAGCCTGGAGGGGTGAAGATATGCGCTGGAGAGAAGAGGAATGAAAGTCAGTAGGAGTAAGGCAGAGTACATGTGTGTGAATGAGAGGGAGGGCAGTGGAGGGGTGTGGTTGCAGGGAAAAGAGGTGGAGAAGGTGGAGGAGTTCAAGTACCTGGGGTCAACAGTGCAAAGTAATGAAGAGTGTGTTAGAGAAGTAAAGAAAAGAGTGCAGGTAGGGTGGAGTGGGTGGAGAAGAGTGACAGGAGTGATTTGTGATAGTAGTGTATCTGCAAGAATGAAAGGGATAGGACTGTGGTAAGACCTGCAATGTTGTATGGATTAGAGACAGTGGAATTGAGTAGAAGACAGGAGGTGGAGCTAAAGATGTTAAGGTTTTCGTTGGGAGTGATGAGGATGGACAAGATTAGAAATGAGTTCATTAGAGGGACAGCGCATGTAGGATGTTTTGGTGACAAGGTGAGGGAGGCGAGATTGAGATGGTTTGGACATGTGCAGAGGAGGGACATTAATTCTATTGGTAGAAGAATGCTGAGGATGGAGCCACCAGGTAGGAGGAAAAGAAAGAGTGAGGCCAAGGAGGAGGTTCATGGATGTGGTGAGGGAAGACATGCAGGTAGTTGGTGTGAAAAAGGCAGATGAAGAGAACAGGGTGGTATGGAGACGGATGATCCTCTGTAGCGACCCCTAATGGGAGCAGCCGAAAGAAGAAGAAGAAGGTACTTCCATTATCATTACACTCAATTAAAATAAACAGAAAAAAACTATTGGCTGGGGTTGGTTCCCTGACCAGAGATCGAACCCGGGCCACAGCGTTGAGAGCACCGCATCCTAACCACTAGACCACTAGACCACCAGGGAACCTTTTAAATGATATTATAATTTATTGAAATGCACCTGTATGTATAGAAAGTGCTGTAGATAGGTGGTTTGGTTTTTGGTGAAACTGGATTGTTATCCTCATTTTGACCGTCTCAATTTCCCCTGTACTGTTGATTTCTCTCAGTGCAATCACACATTCTCTATTGACATTCTGAAAATTTTGTTGTGGATGTTTCCAAATGAATAACCTAAAGATTTTTCGACAAAAATTATCTCCTAGCTTCAAGTCAGTAAATAATCTCACCTAGATATTGTATAATTGTTTCTAGGAAATCAGAAAAAAATAATATGCTGGAAATCAGACCTGTTAGTTTTATA
Organism: Silurus asotus; assembly: GCA_024362625.1. Taxonomy (NCBI): domain Eukaryota; kingdom Metazoa; phylum Chordata; class Actinopteri; order Siluriformes; family Siluridae; genus Silurus; species Silurus asotus. The sequence continues at coordinate 3,602,364 of MU533908.1, forward strand.
CTTTACAGATGCGGAAAAGTAATCAATTTAAATTTTGTGGTTGGTGGTTAGGAGGATGGGTTTTTTGTGGATTCTTTTTTATGTCATCTCCACTATCTTGTTCATTTTTTAATTTATATATAAATCTACATCCTGTATACTGTAGACTGCTTTGTGAAAGAAATGTCTATTGCTAAAAAATGTGGATAGTGTTAGCTCAGTGGTTAAGATAATGGACTTCTATTTGGACGGTTGTGAGTAAATTCTACCACCACCAAACTGCTTTTGTTTGTGCAAGGCTTTAATCCATAACTACTCTTCTGGTGTTCAGTTGTATACATTAGATAATTGTAAGTTGCTCTAAATCAGTATGCCTCCCAAATTCACACAAATGTAAAAATAAAAAAAAGTAAAACTTAATGAATAAAATAAAATGGTGGAGATTCAGCCATTTGAACGGAAAAATCCAGTGATTGTTTTAAGTTTTATTTGTCATTGGTGATGTGAGAGTGATTAATGGAAATGTTATCTAGTTGCTCAAAATACAATATACCATTTTAATGGTCTTTTTGAATATACTCTACAAGAGAAGATGTAGAGAACAATGTGTTGTATGCACATAGTATTGGGAAAATATGTTTGCAATTTTATTTTTTTTGTTGTTTTATTTGTTGTGTTATTTGTTTAGTTTTTTTCTTGACTCATAATGACTCCCACATCTTGATCTGTTTACTTTGCGAGTGTGATAAAAACAGACATCTGCTTTTACAGGTTTGTACTATTATATGCTGCAATTAAAGGTGAGGAATAAAGTGTATTTCTCTAGACCTTTTTCATCACCACAGTATACACTGCTACTTCTGTTTTTCATTGACTGATTTCTATTTCAGTGTTAATGGTTAAGAGGGTATGTCTTGTCATTTAGATGTACTGCACAAATAAGCATAATGCCACATTGCTTATTAGTATTAATCACAGTGTGAGCTGAGTCTGATCCCCACCCCTACCCCTTCTATTTAGTACAATATTCTGCATTTTATTGAATAACTAATTTTTTCTAATGTGCTATCCCAGGGTTACATTTTAATGAATAATTATGAACATTTAATATGTTTAAAATATTCTTACAAATAAAGCTGTTGCAAAAGTTTTGAATTTTTAGAACATTTGTTGGACTATTTTGGAAAGGACAAAAATTTAAGGGGGCTTTGGGAGTTTTAAAAAAAAGGGTACTTTTATTTATTTCAATGTTTACTTTCCCTTTACAAAGTAACGTTTGATTTTGAATTTCCATGTAACAATTCTACTATTTTTATTATTATTTTTTAAAAAGCATTATTGGCAGTATGTGATCACAACTACAGAAAAAATAAATTCACGAAGATCACAAAAAAGTCCAATATTTAATGGCATTACTACAATTATGACAAAATGAACAAATCATTGTCCAGTGTAATATCATCTATCGAAACTGCATTTGGGCCAATGACCTTTACAGAGCTGCCTCCATGGATGATGATATTAAAAAGAGAAAAGCAGATAAAAAAAAAAAAACAAGTATTTATTACTAAACTTATTTTTATAAATTTTGTGTCTGTTGGACTATGTGCTATAAATGCATTTTGCTTTTTATGGCTGTGTGTAGTCGATAGCAGCAGCATTACAATTCTAAAGCGGACATCCAGGTCAAAACAGAAAATTTGGTTGAATTGGTTTATTTATATTCTTACTCTAAAAAACACATTTTTGATTAAGGAGAATATTTCCACAGTCTGGTATTAAGATTAAGTTCCTGCACTGATCTCTATCTAACGTGTGGCTCTTCAGTTTTATCAATGAAAGACTGTAAGGTAAAATGTTATTTATATGTATATATTACTTAATAGAAACAATAGAACAATAGAAATTGACAGAAATAAAAGGTTGATGCAGAACAGATCTAAGGAATATTATAACATTATTCCATGACTTTACTTTTTTCTTTATTTATTTTTTGTATTTCTTGAATTATTTTTTTATACATAAGCCCCCAAGTGTCTACAACTATTGCATTTTTAAATGTCCAATTCAGGTCTGTGCTAAAAGAAAATGTAAGGTATGGAAAACCTATAAATAAAAATTATTTATTTATGAATAATAAATGAATCTTATTCCAAACCCAAATATGTTTTTATTAAAAAAAAGGAAGTGTTTTTTGTTCTTTTTCATGATATTACAGATGTTTCATAAAATGTTATGCTACTATGAGGTTTTCCATCTAGTTATGCAAAAAGTTTACATTTAATTAATATTATAATAATATTTTTGAATTAAGATTTTATAGTCTTATACATAGTCGTACACTTTCTAAAACTTTGTTGAAAATTGATAGATTGAAAATTGAATTGATAACTGATGTATCTACCGATGTTATTTACCATTTTTGAAAAAATTTAAATATTTTATTTTTGAAGTTTACTGAATTTTAAATGCACAATAATAACTATTTACAGTATATATATATATATATACATAGTTTTGGCTGATGCTGGACATTAAACTTAAGTAGTTGTAACTGACTGCATAATTAGTGTTTGGAAAAAACAGAGAAAAAATTATATCTTAGCATTTAGTAGCGAACACTTGGTGATGGCAAATGCATTTTTGTCCTGCCAGTCACACAGCATTTCTATATAAAAAATGGGAGTTCTTTAGAAAGGTCTGAACCTATAACCTGCTCTCAGTTGACTAGATAATGATTGTGACAAACAGATTTCAAGACTTAACCTTATAAGCACCATTTAAACCAGTCAGAATTGCAGCGATAATAGCTAGTTTTCGTAACTCTTTTTACATTTTAATTAAATTTAGCTATAAAGTTTTATTATTTGCATTAGTCTCAGAAAACGTTTATAGTTTGTTTAGTATGGTTGATTTTAATTAGAAAGTCAGGGGGTTAAAAACAGGTCCTTTATTCTCTATTGTTTTGCTATTTTAAATTTTGCTATGGAAAGTAAAATAAATGAGGAATATCACCTTTGTTTTGACCCTGCCATTTGATGCTAACTTCCTAGACAGTAAACATGCTACCAAAGTTGCAGTCAGTGCAGATCCCTTGTTTTCTGTTTGAAATTCCTTTGATATGTTGTTTTTGCAAAATAGCTAGAAGAATATTTGAAGGATGTTGATCTGCTCCCTCATCACAAACGCACACACACACACACACACACACACACACACACACACACACACACACACACACACTCACATGCATACACACAAGAAGTTAGATTAGAACAAGCAGAGTCAGCTTCAGGTGTCCAGTTTGTCCATGATAAATGAAATAAGCTGCCCAGAGAGGATGAGAAGAGAAGAGGAAGAGGAGACGAAAGGTCAGTACATTCGATCAGGTCACTGCTGGGTCTGAATGTCTTTTTCATTCACTTCTCAAACCATTATCAAACCATCCCTGGGTAGACACATAAAAAAGATATCCAGAGATTTAGTGAAAGGAGAAGAAAGAAAAGAGAGAGAACAGCATTTTTTTTTAATTACATCAGGTATAGTTTTGAGAATGATTAATATATATATATTAATCATTCTCAAAACTATACCTAATGTAATAAAAAAAAAAGCTGCTTTGAGACAATGTCTTTTGTGAAAAGCGTTATAGAAATAAACTTGACTTGACTATTGTCTCAAAGCAGCTTTACAGAAATTAACAGTTAAGGTGAATGGTGTGCATTTATCCCTGATGAGCAAGCCTGTGGCTTGGAAAAACTTGCTTGGATGTCATGGGGAAGAAACCTTGTGAGGAACCAGACTCAAAAGGGGAACCCATCCTCATTTGGGTGACATGAAGAGTGTAATTATAAATCTTTAAACAATACAGAACACTGAATAGTGAGAACTAACATGAGCACTGGAATGTAAGATTCTATGTAATGTTCTTTCTACAGTCTAATACAGTCATTGTGGTTATAAAACTAGGAGCTACTGAGCAACTTATAAAATAGCTCAACATTTGCGATCATCACAGATCCAACACCAGGATATGTATATACATATGTAGCCATGAGATGAATCATTATAAAAACTATACCTGATGTAATAAAAAAAAACAAAAAAAAAACATATATTCATTTTATTTTATTTTATTTTATTATTATTATTTTATTTTTATTATCTTAGCCAAAGCATAAGATTCATCAACATAAACTATAGTGATGGAAATGGAGCCTTGTGCAGAAGGATCCACAGATAGCATGCAAATGGTGGCATGACATGAACCATTTGAATAATGTAACTTGCCACTTATTTTGCAATTTCAAATGCTTCAGTATAGCATCTGCTCCCTCCAGATGAATTTACAGCATTAGGCGATTTAACTTTTTTTTTTTTACAATTTTACAAACCACAACTGACTGCAGAAATCTGAAATGTCAAAGCTAGTTAAATAAAATAATGCAGTATTACTTTGTTAATCTGAAAACTGAAATTCTGTACAATATACTTGCATTAAAAGGAAAGGCATCCAGCGTAAAAAACATGTGCCAAATCAAACATGCGGATGATCCGCTGTGGCGACCCCTAATGGGAGAAGCCAAAAGAAAGTTTAGTATACTTGCATTAAAAGGGTATATAAATGCAGATAAATCCGTTTGAGCCAACGCAGAAGACTTTGAAAGATGAACAATCATGTTGGGTCTTTAAAGTGTTGGGAAACAGTGACTTCAATTGGCCCTTCAAATTGTTTATTCAGTTTCCCAGCATGAACACACTACTTGCACTTAAAAGACACAAACATGCAATAGTAATAATAAATAAAAAAACTGGGCTGAGGACAAAGTTTTTTGTTAGGAAAAAAATGCATTATTTAGCATCTTTTGTATTGTTGAAGATTTCAAATAGGCCATTTTGACCCAAACAGAGCATAAAAGAATTATGATATCTTAAAACTCGACAGAATCTAAAATCCTGCATCTTATCTGTTCCATACACTAAAAGATGACAAAAATGATGATTGGAAGCAAAGGTAGGTCAAGAAAAAAAGAAGAAAAGATGAGATATTCATGCCATGCTACTAGATGTTTCATACTGCAGAAGGAATGGGATTTCGTATATTAATAATTGATCTGCAGGCATTAAATATGAATGAGCTTGGCGTCCCTCCACAACTCAAGTGACTGGATAATGGGGATCTGCGAGGCTTTGCCCGACTTGTCCCAAGATGCTTCGTCTTGTGTGCTGATCAAAGCTCAGGTCACAGTCAGTGATTTTTTTCCCTCTTTATCTAGATGGCATTGACTTTAACAGAAAAGAAACAAAAAAAGCAAGAGCTCAGGGCTTAGGGCTTTTTAGCCAAAACCATTGAAAGTATTAATTATTGTACAGTAGGATCCAAAATACTTAGCATTGTTCAGGCAGGTGATATTACAGCCATCACATAAAAGTGTGCACTATAAGACTAGTCTAAAGAAGCCTAAGAAAAGTGTACTCATCCTGCTTCTAAATAAACATAATAATAATTCTACCTTAATTTAAACAAATTGCAGTATATCTAATAGTGTGCATTTTGGGTTAAAGACCTTTTTATTGAGATTTAAACCACTGAAATGTGGACACAAAATGAGACCCGGGCTTAAAAAAAAACTAGATAAATGCTGCAACAGAGCTATATGTTTGAAATAACAAAACTAAAGTAAAAAAATATATATAACTGCATACATAATCACAAACTAGTCAATGTTTTTAACTAATTATTCTAATTTTAACTAATTGTACTAACTATTGTATCTTTGATTTACTCTCAGGTTTGTTTTGTCAGTTTTTCGGCAGATGTCCATGTTTTGAACAGACGCTTACGAATGGCCTGTTTACATTTTCCTCTGCAGTATTTTTGACCATTAAAGAAATCGGTTTTGCAAGTATGTTTTCAGCCTCACTCCTTCCCTCGTGCCTTTAAGCAGATTGCTTTGATGTTTGGTTTATTTAATTATGCGCAGTGTGAAACCATACCAAATAGCAGCCAATCTAAAAAGAGTGTTTGTACCTTTTGGTCATTCAATTTTCATGCCAGGAACAGAAATAAAAAAAATAAAAAAAATCAATCACGAAGGCTTGTTTCATTATTTAGTGGTTTCAAAACCCAGGCAGGAAAAAAATAAACCTAGAAAAAGCCATAATTTGTATTTATATTGTCAGAAATCACAGACACACCAAAAAATGTATTAAAAAATTATAAAGCAATGTCAATTTCATTTTTCTCTTTTAGTAAATAAAAAAAAAGGAATCATAAATTAACAACGCCACAAAGGGTCTGTTTTTTCTGAAGCCTGCAGTTTGGGTTGCGGAATAACCCAAAGTGCATTATGAAAAAACACAAACGCATTTTCAACTCACTTGGTGGTTCAGCATGAATCAGTTTACATGCAGATTTACTTTCCAGTATGAAGTGGTTTCCCCTATGTGATCTGAAATCATTAATCATTTGCTATGCAAATAAAATTACAGGGAGCAAAACCACATAGTCTGTTTAATAAAAGATGATCACATGGTATTGATTTATTGAAATATTGTTTTATGTTTTATGATGCTGTTTATTCAGGAGATACCAAATATAGATGTGTTTATTTAGAAGAAATGTGCTTAGTGACCACAAAAAAAAACGTTTGAAGAACAGTTTACTCACTTGAAGTAGACATCTTCAAAACTGTTCCAACTCCTATTAATTATTTAAAATAATTTATTTTTGTTCATTATCGAGAATATCGAGAATTCGCATTTCATTTTAAAAAGTAATGCAGTTACATTCTTGTACCTGTAGATGGTGCAAGAAAACACATGCAGCTTTACATGTTTATTATATATAAATAAATAATAAAAAATAATTTTTAAATAAGCTTAGCCAAAGCATAAGATTGGTCAGACATCCCTCTATTAATTGCATGTCCATAATGGTAATAACTTTATATTATATAATTCATATAAGTATTATTTAATCGTGTATATTTATTTAACCATAAACTACTAAACTTGTGAACTGTGTATATTCAGTTTGTAATACATTTCAGTGATTTTATTCAAAAGATATGAGCATACAACTGCCAATAAAGTAAATAAAGGCCTATTATATATTATATTATATTAAACAATAATTTTCTAAATTCAAATTAATCACAAGGTTATAAGAATGTTAGCATCTTAAAGGTAGTTATAAACAGTGAATTTAAATATTATAAGCCTATTAGATTTTAAGAATTAATTAAGATTCCTTAATTGTTAGATTGTACAGTATATGATGGACAAATGCATGGATTAAAAATATGTAGAAGGTGAAGGCAAACTAAATAGAAAATGCCTACTTTTACAGGCATGCATCCAGTTAATAAATACATATTAGATGAAAAAAAAAAATTAAATTATATTACTAAGATTTTAAATATACTATGTGTACCTGGCATTACACAATTATTTCATCTAGAAGTAAGTTCCAGATACTCAATAGTTTTATATTTTATGATTTAAAATGTCTATGACTTTTCCAAGTGCCATTCAAAAGCATGTAATTTTATGCACATGGCAAATGAGATGCATTAACTTTCTGGATGTGCCCCACTGCCCATAAGTCAAGCATATAAACTGATTTGCACTGAACCACCTACTCATATACGGCTGTGCTAAGTTGTTTCCTTATGCTTTTGGGTTGTTACACTTTGGGTATACAGCCCTATAATAAAATATTTATAATTCACAAATAAGGGGGAAAAATAGCACAAACACATCATTATAGCTTGATTTGAAATTATAAATTATACATAATTATTCAAATAAAATCACAGCTTAGATTATTATTGTTATTATTATTATTATTATTATTATTATTATTATTATTAATAATAATAATAATAATTATTATTATTATTATTATTATTATACTAAATATTGCAAGACCAATCATATTTTTCATACACATTCTGATATGTTATTTTTTGCTGTGCCATTCTTTTTACGTTAAATCATTGTTGTGCTTGCTGTTATACAGTAGCTGACTGATCAAAACTTGCTAATATGAATTTGACCCAACTACACATTTCACCTGCACAGCAAAAATATATAATCATGTGGCAAAAATCCAAAATGCTTTTGGTTTCAAGGTCAGTAATATTGTATGCTTTAAAAATAGCAAAATGTCCTATCAAATAATGAAGCATGGCTTCATAATCACAAAGAGACGATATTGTGTACAACCTGTTTCAGAGAACCTATAGCAGTATGACATGTTTAACTTTAAAATTTAAAAGTGAGTAAATTGTACTTTGTTTTTGCAATCTGACTAACATGGGAAAACCACCCCAGCAGACTACATTATACACTGTAACTTAAAAGAATTTGATATATTTAACTTTTATTTGTCTTTTTCAACTTTGTTGTAGTGAGACAGAGTCCAATTCTATATAATTATAGTATATAAACTATGACTATGGGCAAATGTTTATTGACACCTGAACGTAAGATTCATATGTGATGTTTTAAACATTTCACATTTATCCCCATTTACTGTATTGATAGCCTCCACTCTTCTGGGAAGATATTGCACTAGATTTTAGATTGTAGAGTGTGCTTGTGGAGATTTTTGCTCATTTATCCACAATGGCATAAATGTCTCTAGATTACGCATGTAACCCCCAGTTTCCTGAGGGAACGAGACACTGCATCGAAATGCTTTTAATTATGTGTGAAATCCGGCCAATAGGCAAGTCATGATGTCATCGGCGGGCAATGTCACAAAAACTAGGAAGCTACAAAATGGCTGAGCAATGGTAACAAAATTAGCTTCTGAAAGAGAGAGGAGGTAAGCGCCGCAGGGATGCAGGGAGTATTGCCTGTTGACGCAGCGTCTCGTTCACTCAGGAAACTAGGGTTACATAGGTAACCTTAAGACATTCCCTTTCAGGAACTCGAGCTGCGTTGAAACGATTTGGGAATGAGTGTCCAATCACGCCATACTGACCAGTCCCTGCCTAGTGTGTCTAAGCACCACCAGCATGCAGGACAGAGGAGCCAGAAGTGGCTCTGATGTCAAAGTAATAAAACCTGACAAAGGTCAATGGGGTGGACCAGCCCGTGTTGTTGCATATGTCCCGCAGGGAAACTCCAGTAAACCAGGCCGTAGAGGCCACCATACTCCGGGTGGAATGAGCCTTGACTCCGGAGGAGTGGGAAGACCAAAGGACTTATAAGATGAGGTAATGGCATCCACTATCCATCTGCTGAGAGTCTGCTTATTGGCAGAAAAAACCTTTCCTATTCGGTCCATAGCAGACAAACAGCCGATTCAACTTTCTTGTTTCCTCGTCCTCTTACTCATCCTGTGGAGATATGTATTCAGTGCCCGCACTGGACACAGTAAATTTTGCTTTTCCTGGTCTGGGGCTAGGAAAGGAGAAGGGCAGAATGCCTGCAGTACGACAGGTCATAAGGTAGCTGTAGGCGCCTTAGGCACATACCCAGGTTTGGGCCAGAGAAAGGCACTGCCATGCCCGTGGTAAACTCCAGGAGAGACGGGGCTACAAGACAGAGCTTATAATTCCCGACATTTTTAAGGAAGGATATCGCCAAAAGAAAGGCGGTCTTTAACGACAGGTACCTAAGAGCCACCTTGGCCAAAGGCTGGAAAAGGGGCTCGGATCGAGCCGCCAACACAATGGCCAAATCCCACACAGGCACTCTGGGTCATATTCCTGGCTTCAGACTCCAGGTGCCATGTAGGAAATGCGTCACGAGAGGATGTTTTCCCAGAGACTGCCCAACAGGCAGGGTACAATAAGCCGTGATAGCAGACACGTAAACATGAATTGAGCCAACCCTGTTGCGACCTGTTCCTGCAAGAACTCCAGAACTGAACCAACTGGACAGTTGACTGGGTCTAACTGGTGGTGCTCACACCACATTGTAAACAGATGCAATCGAGTGGCATACAACCTCCTCATGAAGGGGTCTCTGGATGGTCAACAACCTCAGTAGAGCAACCAGTTGCTAGACACTGTGCCCCCTCAAGGGCCATAGCTTCCATAACTCTGGGCTGGGGTGAACTGGGGTTTCCCCTGCCAAGTGAGAAGAGATCCCTCCTGGGAGGAATTTCCCAAGAAGGTCTGTAAACCATGAAGGAGACATACTCCTTCCTGGTGGATTCTCTCCAGGACTCCCAGGAGCAGTGTGATAAGGGGGAAGGCATAGAGACGTAGCCTCGGCCATGTCTGCACCATGGCGTCCAGCCCCAGTGGAGATGGGTGAGAGAAAGAAAGAGAGAGAAAACCAGAGGGGACCTGGGATCTATTATATCTCTGCCATATCTGCTCCACCAGCTCGAGGTGGAGTCTCTATTCCCTGGGCCTTGGTCCTGGTATCTGTCTCCGATTCAACCGGTCCAGGATATACACTGCTCTTATTGAGGGGCAAGATCAGAGACACCCCTGTTGGTTGACGTATAAGACGACTGACGTGTTGTTCATACAGACCAGCACGTGGCGATCTTACAGGTCTTGGAGGAAGTGCTTTAGTGCTAAAAGCACAGCCATTATCTCCAGGCATGTAGCTCATTCCAGCCACCTTGGGCAGAGCAACCACTCATGACCACTCCCAACCCTGTAATGGATGCTGTCTGTCATTAGCGTTACGTGATGACAAGGAGTCCCAAGATGGACCTTGAGACAGTAACGTATGTTCTCTCCATATATCTAAGGTTTAAAGAGCTCGCCTCAAGACCTTGATAGTACGGAGTGGGTTGCCCCCTTGGGAGAACCCTCTTTTTTTTTGAGCCACCACTGGAGGGGTCTCATATGGAGGAGACCAAGTGGAATCACATTAGACGCTGCTGCCATGAGACCCAGCCACCTGGGTAAGTAAGTGGTTGGCCTTCTCTTAGTCTTCCGACTGCTGTGGGAATGGCTGCAATCTGGGCAGGAGACAATTGTGCCCGCAACACAGTCGAGTCATGCACTACGTCCAAGAAGGTGGTTCTCTGCAGTGGAGATGCCGGACCAAATCTGGACCGCCTGAAGCTCTGATCGAGCTAATATCAACTAATCATCAATATAGTTTAAAATGCAGATGCCCTGAAGCCGTAGAGGGGCTAAAACCGCAGGGTGAGAGTGCTAGTCCAAAAGGGGAGGATTTCCCACATGATTCAGAGCGTGGACGACACGAGGCGTTCCCAAAGCGTTTCAACACAGCTCGAGTTCCTCAAAGGGAAGTTAGGTTCTGAATAAGAGATATATGGAAAAATATATGTCGCAGTTTGAAAAAAACGAGTGGTATGAGGCTCTTTGGTTAAAAGCTGCATCTCAATGAAGTGTTTTGAGTGTTCATGAATGACAATCCTGTAATATAGCAGATGCAATTGTGATCTTTCCAAAATGTATTGCATTATATTACTGTAGCTTTTTTCAGCACTATTTCCATTTCCCCCTTTTTTCCTATTAGCCCTGTTTGGTGTGGCATAAACCTGCAATTATAGAACATCATATAGAACACTGCAGAGCCTAGGTAATAACTTATAGAACTGTATAAATTATTTTGTGTATCACTGATATTCATATGACATACAAAACCCATTGCTTATGGCTTAGAGCTGAATTTAGCTTCAAATGGACAAATAATGTTTCTATTATTACACTCATACTGTTAGGATGAGCTTTGTATATCACTGGAATTCTAATCTGTGTCATTTATTTCTGTGTGTGTGTGTGTGTGTGTGTGTGTGTGTGTATGTGTGTGTGTGTGTGTTTGCGTAATTGCCCATATTGCCCACGTTGGACAAAGAAATTCCATGGCTAGAATTTATTTGTCTAAAAATATCAGTAAAACTCCTACTTGGGTGTGTCTGACTCCACATTTCTTGTTTAAATTGCATTAATGAGGTATAAACCACACAATCCATTTAACAGGCAAACAGTGGTTAGGATGTTTAATATCATCCTGTATTTAAAGTAGCAGAAGTAATAACAACCTTCAGAAATGAAAGTTGTTGAATAGCTTACTTACTTTGCTCCCTCAATAGAGGAATGTAATGCATGTACAGTATGCAGGATGACATGCTACTATTTCTTCTATGGATTCAGGTATAATCTGTAATTAAATCTGCAATTTGATAATTACTGTTTAATTCATTTCAACATACTTCAAAAGAATTCTTAAGTAAAAAAGTAAGCATGATCTGATTGAGTTTTCATATTTCTGTAAGCAATCTTGTTACTAGATAGTATTGCAGCTATGTGTCAGGGAGCTACCTGTTCCTTCTTCTGTGCAGGCCGCGCCCACTCGTAGCTCATCCCCAGCTTACTAAGGACACACACCTGAACCTCGTTTATTTCATTCATCACCTAACCCATATAAGCCCCTCACCTACACACACACTCTGTCAGTTATTGTTTCATGGTATTGCTGCCCGTCACACGCTTTCCGTTGGACTGTTCAGCACCGTGCTTCCTCCCCGAGCGCACCAGGATTCATTCACCGACTGCCCTGTGTTTGTTCTCATGTACCGTGGACCGCGCTGCTTCTGCGCCCCACCGGATATTAAACCCTTTTTTCAGCGAGTGTGTCTGGATAAGCCTAGTGTTTCAAAAAAACTTTCGTTTGCTTTCACTTCGGCTTTCGCCTCCAGTTTCCTCGCGTAACAGAATAACTGACCAGCGAAAAACAGTAAGGAGCTGCTTTCCGGCTCTTACCTGTAGATGGATACCGGACCCAGCGGCTCCTCCGGGAGCAGCTCCGCCGACCCGGTTCGGGATCCCGTCGCCGCGCTGCAAGCCGCCTTTCCAACAGCCGCGGCTCGACCAACCCCCCCTGCGGTTACCGGCAGTCCCATGGCGCTCCCGGGGACGTTTTCGGGAGAAGCGGCGGAGTGCCGCGGCTTCCTGCTCCAGGTGAACCTCTACATAGAGATGCAACCGCAGCGGTTCCCTTCCGAATGGTCCAAGGTAGCGTTCTTTATTTCTCTGCTTTCCGGGAGAGCGCTAGCTTGGGCACAATCACTGTGGGACTCGGAAAGCCCGGTATTAAACGCCTACGTTTTGTTTACCGCGCACTTCCTGGAAGTTTTCAGCGCCGCCTCCGGGGTCCTAACCACCGCCGACCAGCTGCTCAGTTTGCGACAGGGGAGTGATGACATCACGGCTTACAGCCTGCGCTTCCGCACACTGGCGGCATCTAGTGGTTGGAACGAGTCAGCGCTTCTGAGCATATATCGAGTGGGACTCTCACCAGAAATTAAACAGGCAATGGCGATCTATGACGACAGGATGGGGCTGGAGGAGTTCATAGGAAAGTCCATCGGCCTTTCACAGCGGCTCGCGGCATGCCCACCGATACACCATCCCTCAGGGACCCATCCTGCAACCACCCACACCGAACCGATGCAGCTGGGCTCACAAAGGCTGTCCAGGAGAGAGAGAAACAGCCGATTGGCCACCGGAAAGTGCCTGTACTGTGGTGACCCGGGTCATTCCATCGCCAGGTGCACCAGACGTCCCGTTCGCACGGCGGTGAGTACTGTTGAGTTCCCTGCAGACATATCTCCTTTGTCTAAGCTCACCGTGATGCTTCTAACCCCAAGCCTATCTGTCTCTGTATGTGCTTTGGTGGACTCTGGATCAGCAGGTAACTTCATCTCCCAAGCCTGCCTCGACCGCCTTCGGCTCCCCCGAGAGAGGGGCTCCCAGGACTTAGCCGTCCAGACCATCCAGGGCCGCCCACTGGGAAGGGGCTGGGTGAAGTACTGTTTGCCAGTTGTCACCCTCCAGGTGGGGCTGTTCCATCGTGAGGACATCCGGTTCATGGTACTTGACGACTCTACAGTCAGTGTGATCTTGGGACGGCCCTGGTTACAACAACACGCCCCACGGTGTTCCTGGGACCCGTGCGACATTCTAGAATGGAGTGCACACTGCCGGGAGAACTGCCTCTCCCAGCTACCCACACGGGTCCATAAGGTCGTGGTCGGTGCAACCAGGGTGGAAGAAGCCACCACAAAGACCCAGGCGGCAATTCCTGTGGAATACCAGGCATTCAAGGATGTGTTTTGTGCCAAAGCAGCCACTCGTCTTCCCCCTCACCGGCCTGGGGATTGCTGCATCGACCTGCTTCCTGGGGCTAAGCTGCCCAAGGGCCGTGTCTATCCCCTATCCGCTCCTGAACATCGAGCTATGAAGGAGTACGTCCAACAGGCGCTCCAGCAGGGGTTCATCACCCAATCCACCTCACCGGCAGCCTCAAGCTTTTTCTTTGTGGGAAAGAAGGACGGGGGTCTTCGTCCATGCATTGACTACAGGCAGCTAAACGCCCAGATCGCTCCTCTCCCTTATCCCCTCCCTCTCGTACCGTCAGCTCTGGAGGACCTAAGGGAGGCTAGGGTATTCTCCAAACGCGACCTCCGGAGCGCCTACAACCTAGTACGCATCAGAAGAGTAGACGAATGGAAGACCGCCTTCATTACACCCTCAGGGCACTACGAGTACCGGGTCATGCCGTACGGCCTCTCGATCGCTCCGGCAGAGTTCCAGGGGTTCATGAACGAGGTGCTCCGGCCCTTCCTCCAGAAGTGTGTCATGGTCTACATCGATGACATCCTGATCTACTCACGTAACCTGGAGGAGCACCATCATCACGTGCGTGACGTACTAGGGGCACTTCGTTCCCACCAGCTCTATCTGAACCTCTCCAAGTGCGAGTTCCACCTGGACAAGATACAGTTCCTGGGCTACGTGATTAGTGCACAGGGAATACAAATGGATGAAGGCAAGGTGAAGGCTGTAAGGGACTGGCCCGTTCCTGAGTCAATCAAGGAGCTCCAACGGTTCCTGGGCTTTGCTAACTTCTATCGTCGGTTCATCCAGGGTTATAGCCAGATCACTGCACCCCTCACGACCCTCCTCAGGGGTAAGGCACGGACCCTGAGATGGACCCCAGAGGCTCAGGAGGCTTTCGACGAGCTCCGCCAGCGTTTCTGCCTCGCCCCGGTGTTACGTCATCCGGATCCCCGGAGACCGTTTGTGGTCGAAGTCGACGCCTCCTCCACCGGCGTAGGGGCGGCTCTCTCCCAGCTATCAGGCAACCCGCCACAGCTCCATCCTTGCGCTTACTTCTCGCATAAGCTCTCAGCGGCTGAACAGAACTACGACATCGGCAACCGTAAGCTGTTGGCAATAAAGATGGCTCTGGACGAATGGAGGCACTGGCTGGAGGGCGCCGAGCACCCGTTCACTGTTATCACCGACCACAAGAACCTCCAGTACCTACGGGAGGCCCGGAGGCTCAACCCCAGGCAGGCCCGCTGGGCCCTCTTCTTCACTCGGTCCCGGTTCCACGTCACCTACCGAGCCGGGGCGCTTAATGGTAAGGCCGACGCCCTCTCCCGGGTGTTTGGGCCCGAGGAACCCAGCGATCCGGACCCCATCCTTCCTCCCACACTCGTCGTGGGGCCCATCGTCTGGGACGTGGACAGTGAGAATCGTCAGCTTCTCTCCAGGAACCGGCCCCCGAGGGGTGTCCTGAGGGATGTGTCTTTGTCCCCACCTCCTGCCGACGAGGGCTCATGCAGTCGGTACACGAGGGACCCGGCACGGGTCACCCAGGGGAGAGGAGGACGGTTCAGCTCGTCCAGACGTGTTACTGGTGGCCGGGGATGGCAGAGGAGATCACCCGGTTCGTCCAGGGGTGTGCCACCTGCGCCATGTCAAAAGTGCCACGGCACTTACCCGTAGGCAAGCTGGTGCCACTCCCCATCCCGCAGCGCCCCTGGTCCCACCTGGGGATCGATTTCGTGACCGACCTGCCACGGTCAGGGGGACACACGTGCGTCCTGGTAGCGGTGGACCGCTTCTCCAAAGTTTTGTTCCCCTCAAGGGCCTGCCCACCGCCCTCAAAACAGCCGAGGCCCTGTTCACCCACGTTTTCAGGAACTTTGGTCTCCCGGAGGAGATAGTCTCAGATCGTGGGCCCCAGTTCACGTCTCGGGTGTGGAAGGCCTTCTTCCAGCTCCTGGGGGTTTCAGTGAACCTAACGTCTGGTTACCACCCGCAGTCGAACGGCCAGGCGGAGCGAAAGATCCAGGAGCTGAGCAGGTACCTGAGGACTTACTGCAGCCAGGACCAGGAGGACTGGGCTCGTTTCCTGCCCTGGGCCAAATACGCCCAGAACTCGCTCCGGCAGGATTCCACAGGTCTCACCCCTTTCCAGTGCGTGCTGGGGTTCCAGCCACCCCTGTTCCCGTGGTCGGACAAGCCCAGCGACGAACCCTCGGTGGACGCCTGGTTCCGGGAGAGTAACCGGGTCTGGGAGTCGGCGCACACCCAGCTGCGTCAGGCCCTTTGCAATACTCGCAGGCACGCTGACGCCAGGCGCCTGGAGGCTCCCCGTTTCCGCCCCGGCGATCTGGTATGGTTGTCAACACGGGACCTGAGGCTGAAGCTGCCGTGCCGTAAGCTGAGCCCCCGGTACATTGGGCCCTTCAGGGTTTCCAGGCAGATCGGCGACGTATCCTACCGGCTGGAGCTGCCACCCGGGTACCGCATTCATCCCAGCTTCTATGTGTCCCTGCTAAAACCGTGTGTCTCGCCTTCCTCTCGTCCTCCAGGTGACCCCACGAGGACTTCCTGCACAGCATACACATCCGGCTGCGCCACGACCTCCGGCTGGACGGACGTCGTGGCGCAGCCGGACGTGTATGCTGTGGGGGAAGTCTTGGATTCCAGGTGGCGCAGGGGTCGCCTCGAGTACCTCGTGGATTGGGAGGGTTACGGCCCGGAGGAGCGGTCTTGGGTGGCCTGACGGGGCGTGCTGGACCCTGCGTTGCTGGCGGAGTTCCACGCGGGTCATCCGCGCTGCCCGGCGCCCCGGCTAGGGGTCGCCCTCGCCGCAGAGTCCGGGCGTCCGGTGCCGCCCCTGGGGGAGGGGGTGGTGTCAGGGAGCTACCTGTTCCTTCTCCTGTGCAGGCCGCGCCCACTCGTAGCTCATCCCCAGCTTACTAAGGACACACACCTGAACCTCGTTTATTTCATTCATCACCTAACCCATATAAGCCCCTCACCTACACACACACTCTGTCAGTTATTGTTTTATGGTATTGCTGCCCGTCACACGCTTTCCGTTGGACTGTTCAGCACCGTGCTTCCTCCCCGAGTGCACCAGGATTTATTCACCGACTGCCCTGTGTTTGTTCTCATGTACCGTGGACCGCGCTGCTTCTGCGCCCCACCGGATATTAAACCCTTTTTTCAGCGAGTGTATCTGGATAAGCCTTGTGTTTCAAATAAACTTTCGTTTGCTTTCACTTCAGCTTTCGCCTCCATTTTCCTCGCGTAACACTATGGATCTCAGCACAGCAGAGAAGACAGGTTGTAGCTCAGCTGAGGAGATATTGTAATTCACATTGGGAAAATGGCTTAATGTTAAAAACAGCTAGGTGCTGAGTTATCAGAATCCATATGGAAATTAGACTTTGAATTTGGATGTTGGACATTGGTCTTCTGATCAAAAGATTGTTAAAATTCTATCACAAAATTCTTACCACAAACCGCTCAGATGTACAAATAAGATAACTGAAACTTGCTCTGGCTGAAGGCATCTGAAGGCATCTTGCTCTGTCTGAAGGCATGAAATAAATGTAAAAAATCAACTCAACAAAAAAAAAAACCGAAACTTTTCATTTATATTGCATTTTAGTAACATTGCAGTATTGCATTTCTTGTGTCTGTAAAGGTTTTGAATAGGGGCTTCCTCCCACCTCCTACAAGGATGAATAGTATAATGAATGCATTGAATTTCTTAGCAGTTCTGATGCAGAAAAAATAAAAAAAAACAGCATTGCAATCCTGGTACTTATGACTGTACTACTGTATATTAGTTTATATATAGCACTCAGCTCCCCACTGAGAACATTTACAATAAAAGCTGTCTGCAAAGGGCAAGAGGCATTATCAAAGATACCTCTCACCCCAATCATGGACTATTCCACCCTTCTTACATCGAGCAGACGCTACAGGTGCACAAAGCTTGCACAAACAACCTGAACTACAGTCAACCCCTGATAATTTGCAGTTCGGAATTAGCGCCTTGGATAATGCACGGGATCTTATTCGGAACCTAAGTAACAGCAAATTGCGGACTATCTTAAAAGTTGCAGAAATATGCAGCGGGACCAAATGTTGGATGTTAGGAATAAAATTTTTACCTATGTTTTCACTAACAAATTTCCTACATTTTTGTAAAACACATTATTGTATTAAAGTGACATAATATCTAGATGGATTCACTAAGGCACCTTAGGGGCTGCATCCAGAATTCGTGAATTTGCACAATCTTTGTCTTAGAATGTTACCCCTGCGAGTCCCGCGAAGGTTTGCTGGATAGTTTTTTCCTGTAGTTGTTAGTGCACTTAACAGCTAATTCAATATGCATTGTCATTTTCTGTGTATTCTGCACTACACATTTCTTTTTCCCACCACCCATTAGTCACATTTGCACTACTACATTTTAACCCATATTTATACTGTATATACTGTATCAAACATACGTTCAAACTTGTACATAACTATTATGCCATTGAGTATATTCTTCTGACATGTCTATCTACGCATATTCTTTGCACTGTATATTGTATATTACTATATAAACCATACATACCATAAACCATATTATTACCTACTGCACCTTCTGTACATTAATACACCCTCAGCCCTGTATATATGGACCTCATACCCTATTTATCTTATTGTTATTTATTGTAAATAAGCCACTTATGCACTTCTGGTTATATGTTAACTGCATTTTATTGGGTCTGTACATGTACTTTGCACAATGACAATAAAGTTGAATCTAATCTAATATAATATCTCAATATAAATATGAAATTATGATCATATTTATATTAAATATGATCATAAATATGATTTAAAAGATATGGAATAACCAGTCTAAATCTGCATTTAACAGTACACTTTACAGAATAATGTGATAAAGAGTGGGAGGCATCTACAATGGTAAAATTTAAGCCTTTTATATATAGATGCTATTTTAAGTCCTCGGATGAGAAGAAGGGCCATAACTCACCATGTTAATTTACTGGTGGTGGTGAAGAAGGTAGACGTGAATAAAATGGATTTGTACTAAATTAAAAAGTTTGACTTCCCTTTAGAAAGTTTTAATGAAAGCACAGTAAGGTCAATCAATAAATACTAGTGCAATAAAATATGGAATTACATTTGCACCACAATTATTGAAAATAACTTTATTAGAAACTAAAAGATATAAAGAATGAAAAAAATCATTGTGAAATTGAACAATAAACATGGTCTTCAAATAAATAAATAACAACATTCTTCTACTGTTGCAAGAAAACTATTTCCTATGGTCCTTTTGCCAATCGTGGTTTATGAATGCTTTGCAAGTTTACATTTGACATTCTTAACAATGTTTTGTCTGATTGGCTAAAAAGATTTTGATCGTTCCTTGAAATGTTTTGTCCAAACTTTATTCAACTTTTTTTGGCAAAAACAAAAGTTTATAAAAAAAACCCCAAGATTAGTCACATTACAGACAGCCAGATTAGACCTATGCAATGCTGAGTAGATCCTAATCATGGATTGATAATAGTTTATCAATGATTTATAGTTTTATTAATAGATAATAGCAATCAAGATTTTATTCAATAAACATCTATTTAAACATTAGTTTATTTGCCCATTCATGATTCAGTTAATTAAAATAATTACAAATAATAAGTAACACACCAGTGCTCCTGAGAATTTACATATATTTGAATGTCTTTGGTGTTCGGCTTTTGCAAACAGTATGAAGGATTAAATGATTAGAGTGTATATTTTAGTGATTATTGTGCAGTATTATTCTTTCATTATTAGATCCAACATCCATGCTGACTTCACTAGCATGTGGGCTTTATTGTTTGACCTTCTCAATAAAGTTTCATTGGTGCATAATATTAAGCCATATCGTAATTTTCCTTGTTAAGAGCAAAATAAATCAATGTTTTAATTTTTTTTTTTTATGATTTTATTAAAATTTTACATATTTCTCATGAGAATAATAATTTACCTTTTTTCTTAAATAAATTGTGTAGGATTTTAAAACAGAAAGGGCAAACTGAATGAATATTTGATTTATTTTTTTTTTGTTAACAATATATTATTATAACAGCAAATAAGTACTAATTGTGGAATGGTATGTTCAGAAAGCACATACAACTCTTATGCTCGGGTAGGCGTCCACAAACATTTGTCCATATAATATGTTTTAGTAATAACGCCATTCCCAGCCATAATATTAAATCTTAAAATTTCATATGAATTGCTTTGGGTAAATTATATGAAAAGAAGGGGGCTATTTTGCTTTCATAGATATGGCTAAATTCAGGGTGTTAAATGGACACTCTTTGGGTATGTATATCACAAATATGATTTTCTTGGAAGTATCTGATATGGTCTCCATGGTTTTTCCATGTTTGATGCAATTTCTATTTGCTTTGGTGATTCATAGGGTTTATGTGAAGTAGGATCTCAGGCCGCTCAAATGTCAAAGTAATGTGTCTTTATGCATCACTGCATGATCTCACACAAAAACCAGTCACCATCAAATCTCTGTGACATTTTCGGTGCCTGTCATCTCTCAGCCTGCAGTTAGACACTTTTATCACACACTGTTGAATGCACACACACACACACACACACACACACACACACACACACACACACACACACACACACACACACACACACAAACAAACACACACTCGTACAAAAAAAACTCTTGGTTGAGTTTCCTTATATTCTTATGTCTATGTACTGCTACTACTACTACTACTACTACTACTACTACTACTACTACTACTACAGCGAACTACTACTGCCTGCTTCCCATATGTAAAGTAGCTTAATAGATTGCCCTAAAAGTGAATAAGTTTGTGAATGTGTATGCATGTGTGTGTAGAATTACCTTAAAAGCCTTTTTTTTTTTTTTCTGTCCCACAACCAGTATACATTCATAGTAAAAGTAACATTTGTTACTTGTGTGTAAAGTTGTTAGACAGAGTTGAATTGAGTCGTTTCATTTTTCGTTCACAAGGTGGCACAGAACATCATCAGCATTTTCAGAGCATGATCCTGAAGATACTCTTCAAGTTTTCCTGGTGAAAGATACATGTATTTCTGAGATACACCCTCAAACTTCCAGCATGTTACAGAAGAAAGGTTTTGGATAACAACATTTATTTTAAAAATGTTTATTTAAACAAATCTAAAGATAGTGTGAGTCAAAGATGATGAAGATTGGACAAAATCTATAGGAGAATTAGCAAAATGAGCAAATGAGCAAGACATAAGCTTTATTAGTATTAGAAATATATTCCGTAGGCTCCAGTCATGCTTCTGAAGGTGTCTACTAATTTTTGTATCATGTCTCTAAATCATTGCTGAGATCAAGCTTTGCATTATGTTTAGAGGCTTTGCTGTCAGATTTATTGCCCCATTTCATGGGAATATATAAAATTAGTTTGAGAGCTTTTATTAGGATTACTCTATAGATGGCATGCTCCCAGGTTGATTGACAAAGTTTGTGCAACAGCTTAAAAAAATATTTAATCAATTGGAAAATCAAAAAAGGCAGAAATTGATGTAGATTTATGTAAAATCCAGGAATGCCTTTTTTTCCCAAAAGGTTTAAAGATTCCAAATTAGGCCTAAATTTAACCCCGTGGTGGTGCTAGATCATGGCAGCAAAACATTTGTCATATTTTTTAGACACTCCTCAATCATTATGCCAAATTTTGTAACTTTGTTATTAGATATGTAAATAGGTTGCTATAGACACCATATAATAAGAGAAAGTAAGTATAAGTAGGAAAAGAAAGTTAGAACAACAATAAAATTACTTTGCACCCTTTGCTTGGTCATTTAATGACCCTGGTGAAGGTGTGTGTGCATCAATTTATAATAGTTACTGTGCTCAGAATTAACTGAGAATTAACCAAACTCATGTTTAATTAGAAGGTAATTATCATTCACCTGCCTTTAATTGAGTCACTGATTAACCCCACATAAAGAGCAGCTTTTCTGTAGAATCTTTCTGGTTTTATTCAACTACTAATCCACTGTTTGCCAATAAGCTCACAAAACTTGTGTAGGATTTTGAAAATAAATTTACTGAAAAACTGTCGTAAAACACTATTTTACGGTGTATTATGTTTTTTTTTTCTGTGGCAGATTGTGAAGCAGATTGTGTGTTTTTGTGAAAATTCTATGAGAAAGAGAATGCATGGTTCATGAAAAAGCTTGAAAAGGCCGGGAGGCAGATGTCTGTGACCCTGGCAACACGTGATGGCTGAAATATGAATGGATAGAAACTCTAATATAAACAGACACTCCCGGAAGCAGTGCAACAGAGAGAAAATCTATGAAATGAAGAGAATAGACTACTGGGGATAGTTTAATACATATTCATGGAGGAAATATATTAAAATGTAAGTCAGTGATTCAGATAGTTTTCAGGCCAGCAAAGAGGGCCTTGCTGGCTGTGAGATATATATATATATATATATATATATAATGCAGACCAAAAACGACTGACCAAAATGATTCTGTGCGTCATCGAAACATTTTTACTATGAATTCAAATTATGGATTGAACAGCAATATGTTTTTGTTTCTATGAAAAATTAAGCAGAGTTAAAAAGTGCAAACTGCATTAACAGTCACACTTAATACCAGAATCATAAAGTCGTTTTTTTTTTCTAAAAGATGTAGAAACATTATATCTTAATGCAGATTAGCACTGTGCATCTGCCATAAAATTGTAGGAGATATTATTTGTTATCCGCAGTCTTCTACACATTTCCTATCATTAGGTTTATGTTTGTCAGTTAAATGAAACAAATAAATTGTGATACATAGTAGGAAAAGGTCATTTTCAGGAGCAGAGCCTCGTGAAAAGCAGCATCGAGGGTCCCTAGCCAGAATGTTGCCTTTTTTCCATAAACCTGCACCTGACAAAAGAATGAGACTGTCTGAAGAATATTTTTTATATGATATTAATAGCTGCAGACTCCAATCCTAAAAATATTTACTACTTACTGCCCCAGTATTAAGCAATAAACTGGGGCTTAAAGTGTTTCTATATTAATATAAGCTCATCTACAACCAATATGCAATGAATACAAGGAAAACTGATTTGAGATAAGCATATATATATATATATATATATATAGCTGTAATTCACTGTCATTTGATTGCATAGATTGTCATAACATTTAATGTTGTGTAAAAAAAATGTTTCCTTTTACCCAAAATGATGCTTTCAAGGTATTTATTCATTAATTTATTATACTACTAAATTAAATCAGTTGTATAATAAATAGACATCTTTTTAAGTGGATTCAATAATAATTGCATTAAAACCACCAAGAAACCAGACTGCACAGTATTGTATGTGTTAGATGTCATAACACATGTTACTCATCTCATTTTAACTCTCATGAGCAAATATTATCTCACTGTGACAATCACTATTAGAGTTTGTGTATGTATGTGTGTGTGCCTGTGTGTGCAAGAGGAAATGGTACCGCAGCACCTTGGGGTAAGTCAGATATTGAACATTGGGGAATAAAATATGCATATTTCCTTTTAACAATTTGCATGTTAAAACAAGTGAACATGATCTGAAGGTGAGACAGCTTTATAAAGAGTTTCCCAGCATAAATAATAATAAAAAAATATTAATAATGAAAAAGCATGTCTTCTTTGCAAATTTGAATCCATAAGAATGAACAAAACCTCAATAAATCAAAGTTATATATGTACTGTATGATAGATAGATAGATAGATAGATAGATAGATAGATAGATAGATAGATAGATAGATAGATAGATAGATAGATAGAAGTTAGATAGAAGTATTAAATATGATGTTGGACTGGATGGTCATGTATGAAAAGTCATGATTATTTTGTTTCTATTTTAATAATTGTTTCTATAAAAGGGAGATAAAGTATAACTGCAGTACTGGACATTAGACTTTATGTGGTATGTGGCAGCTAGTGGGATTATGTGATTATGTGGTAGCTAGTGGGATTAGTCAGAAAATTTTAAGTACTGTCTTGTAGTGGAAATAAAAATGTGGCCTCATTCAAAAATCAAATATAAATTCCTGATTGCCTATGGTTCATTTTTGTGTGTTTCTGTGTGTGTGTGTGTGTGTGTGTGTGTGTCCTCATTCAAAAATCAAATATAAATTCCTGATTGCCTATGGTTCATTTTTGTGTGTTTCTGTGTGTGTGTGTGTGTGTGTGTGTGTGTGTGTGTGTGTGTGTGTGTGTGTGTCTCTGTGTGTGTGTGTGTGTGTGTCTGTGTGTTTATACATTTAAGTGTGCAATTGAGTCTTGAACATTCCTGCTCTCCTTCTTTTTGAAGGCCCTTAAACCTTGATTGTTGACTTGATTGTTTGAAAATGGCCAATTGCCTGTATTTTGATTCCACCCATGCTATATTAGCATGATTTTAGAGATTATAATAGAAAATAGCTCTGCACATATACAGCCACCTGCCCCTGCTGCTCTCTGTTTCTCTTTTTCTTTTTCTTTTTTGCTCTTCTAAAGAACACTCATCATTTTCTAGGGAAAAAAAAATGACTGTGCTGACTACAGGCATGTATTAGATCCAGTTACTGAGAGCCATTCCTCCATGGCAGGATCCCTTCTTTGCCTTCTTCTCTCTTCCCTTATGAATCTGCTGCTTTTTGCTCTGGGCTCAGTCCATCTCACATTTTTCTTTTTGTATCTGTCTGGTCAGCATGTTATCCCTCCATTCTTTCTTGCCCCTTTTGCTTTTCAACAAGAATTTCTGTTTTTAAGAAGGTTTGGGAGTGTTTGCACAAGTGTTTACTACAAGTTGTTTGCTACAAGTTGTTTGCTACAAGTTGTGAACTTCACTTGACACAGAGAACCTTGTTTTATTTGTTCTAGTAAAATCTTATATAAAATGTAACTCCTTGACATGTATTAATAAAAACAGACTGTATACAGTGCAACACTATGTGGACAACTTGCCCAAGCACAACCATCATAGATTTAGCTCCCCTTAGCTGTTAATATAACCTCCACTTTTTCTTGAATAGCTCTCCAGTAGATTATAGAACATGAGAGTGGGAATTTGTGCTCATTTATCCAGAAGAGTATTACTAAGAGAAGGCACTGATTTAGTATGAGAGCTGACATGAAGTCAGTGTTCTAATTAAACACATTCAGTCACATTCAGGTTGAGATCAAGTTTCTGTTCAGAACATTAAACTTTTTCTACACCAAAACAAAGTGTTGAGAAACAATTTTTTTTTTGCATTGTAAGTTTTGGACATTGAAGCATTGTCATGCTGGAAAATGCTTGTATTTTTTTTTCCAATTTACAGAAAATCTCTATAGATAAACACACTAAATACACATATTTAGTATTAGGAAAGTGCAGCTTCATAACTGAAGCCAATGCAATATGCATCTCAATGCATAGTCAATGATATGATTCATAAAAAATATATATGAAGCAGATATCGAGGCAATGAAATATGATTCACTCCTATTACGTTGCACTGTGATCTGATTTCAATTTGATTCAACACATTGTGATTCATT
>MU533908.1:3628102-3644381 GCA_024362625.1 Silurus asotus
CACTGTTCTCACTGTATTATCCCAAGATATTATTGAAGGTCCTAGTACATCATTTACAACCTTAAATTTTACTTTTATGAATAAACTCTTTTAAAGCAAATATGTTAAAAACAATGCATTGTGCTACAAATACCAACTTGCATTCGATGCACACTTTTTTTTTTTAATTGATGCATCACATTCCTAACTTTTATGCCAATGATCCCGGAAAAGTATTAGGGCAAGTATAGCTCATCTCTAGATCTGTATTATCTATCTTTCTATATAACCCTATCTAACCCTTCTTGATTCTAATAGACCTGTAAGATGTGAAAACATTTTTGACAGAATTCCTTGAGTGTAGACTTTTCATCCTACAATATACTGTAATACATCAGTGGGTAAACTGATGCTTAAAAACTTAAAAATCACCTAGGATGATCTGTAAAATGTTTCAAATTGTCTTAAAACATCCAGTTGTCTCTTTCAGATGGAATAGAAAAACATCACAGTTATCTTGTCAAGAAATTACCATTGTACTTCTATATGCAGCTGTTTTCCCCTTGCAACTCCATTAAGACAGTTATTATAGTCATATAAACAGGAGTTGTTTATATTCTTTCGTGTAAAAGATGGAAACATTAATTCATTGAAGAAACCTTGATACCCTTAGAATGAAGGATTTCTTCTTTTAATTGGTAAGACACCTCAAGAGCAATGGACAATTAGTAATTAGTAATGAAGAAATTGCATAGCAATACTAGTTATTGCTTTGGGAGCACTGAAGACATAAGAGAAAAGGGATTTTTCCCAAAACCAAGTGGAGATGTAGCCAAGCCACCAAACAATGAATCAAACATTACCTACTGTACTGTTGAAGAGTATAATATATTGATGAAGACACTGTATTTGTGATGAGTCAAATATACTTTTAGATGTATGTAAATTCAACCTTAACTTCAACTTTTTTAGCAAAAAATATGAAACATAAAGTACTGTTTTTTTGTTTAGTTTTTTAGTATTTAGTACCACAAAAATTTTTATTGTATTCAAGGCGGATGTCATATTGTGGACAGCAGTAAAATTATGAAAGGAGGCATAAGTTTGTACCAGATTGTATATTCTACAAAAAGTTTGCATTATGGATTAGGTTTAATTCAAAACATGGTGTCCTAGCATGGGCTTAGGTATGAATCAAATTTGAACAAAAAATTTCAACCTACAAACAAGTAAATGAATAATAATAAAAAGCGAATAGTTATCAAATATACAGAAATATCCATTTCCTTTTGTTTTGTAAATAGGGACGTGCTTTAAATTTAGGGGAAACTTATTCATAAACATGCTATGAAATTAAATACTGCAAGTAGCTGCAGTCAACCATTTATTTATTTATTTTTCCTGACAAGATCCAAACATCTGCTTAGAAAATTAGAAACATGTGTACCGAGACAGGACTAAAATCATACACCAAAATTGGCCAGCAATTTTCTCTGAGGAGGATAAAGAAAAACACCAGCATGGCTGATCCGGATAGAAATAAATAACACACCTGCACAATAGAAAATATTCCCAGGACCCCATGTAAATTTAATCCCATCCAGATAGCTTGTAAATTTGGGTCTTTTGGTTCCTAGTTTTATTCCCTGTTCACATTTACTGCATTTTATTGAGTCTCAATTTACCCTAGACTATCCTCAGGACTATAAGTAAAAATAGATGTCCCAGAAAAAGTGTTGCCCAAAATACCCAGCTAAAAAAAGTGCTAGGGGTCCAAAATTGACACTGATAAATGACTAGAACACAATAGAAATACACATAGAAAAGGGTAAACTATAGTCTCTGTACCCATATAAGTACAACCAATTCAGTAGTTGTGACTTTTATGCTATTGTAGCCGCTAAATTTACACTGTACTTAAAGTTTCAGCAATGCTGTTAACTAAAGCTAAGTGAGGCATGTTGTTTTGCTGTGCTTTCACAAATGTTTCTAAAAGTATCCCTAATTTGGCTATCCTCACAACCTACTGCAGCTATTTCTGTGTGTAAGCATTATCTTCCTGCACCTGGAAACAGTACACTTCTGTAATCTAATTCTACAATGGTTCATTGTGCCTGCAAGGTGAGAGTCTGTTATTGCCGAGGTGAGAGTGTGTTATTGCTAAGGTGAGAGTGTGTTATTGCAGAGGTGAGAGTGTGTTATTGCAAAGGCGAGAGTATGTTATTGCAAACCGCTAGGAGCTTTTAAATAAGTGGCCCCAAGTAAAGAGGAAATTATGACTTGTTGGTGAGATGTGCACTGAATGAACATATTCTACTGAGTAATGAAAAGAACACCACATTATTACAGCTTTACAGACCTGAATGCGTATGTTTGCAATAACTAAGAAGCTACCATGTTAAAAAATATATATAATTTTTTTTTTTAAAGTGTTGTTTACTTTTTTGTTTTAAAAAAAAAATCTATCACATTTAACAAAAGGAGTTGAACATCTGGATGTTGTTGACTAATTGACAGTGTAGTTCATGTTCTGGATATAAAAAATAGCTTTGTTGCAGCTTTCTACCACTGGTTTATCATCTCTCGTGCAAAAAAAAAAAAAAAAGAAGAAAGAAAATAAATAATTGACATGCAAAGTGATACAAAGCTAAACTTACATCCGGTATTCTATCAAGTTCCATCTGTGCTGCAGAGATGGCAAAAGCACACACATCCTTTACTTACGTAGAAGTACAGAGACTCTGGTAAAAGTTGAAGTACTGACCACACTTTATCACTCAAGTTAAAAAGTTTGGGCTCTGACATGTACTTTAGTAAAAAGTAGCCATTACTACTACCTGTTTTAGTGTCATGCTGATAACTGGACCCCACATTATATTAATATATTAATACAAAAAAAAATCAAGATTTTGTTATCTAATTAATGTGTCGGGCTGAACAACCACCATATAGAACACAAGCAGAAAAAAGATGATGATGAACAGGTGATAAGGAATGTCTCTGTTCTCAGTCATGTTTACATCACTGACTCCCTTTGTCTCATCCACATTATCTAAACCAGTTGTTGCCTTCTGCTGCGCTTGTTAGTTTCGTAAACTATCCTACATTCATGGTGTATGATAGCCAGTCAATAATACACACGTGGTAGGTCGAAAAAGCCACGCAATAACAATAAATAGGCTGATTGGGCTGAAAACAGCATGCAATTATAAGAAAAAAAAAAAGCAATCATGTCACTAAATAGATTAAAACCAAGGTAATAGGCCTGTTCTGAAAATGTAAAAAGTAAAAAGTAAAGATATTTGTGTAAAAAATGCAATTAGTTAAAGTAAAAGTTGAATGCAAAATGTATAGTGAAGTACTTATATCAGAAATGCTTCCTTAAATACAGTAACAAAGTATTTGTACTTCATTACTTCCCACCTCTGCTATACTGTAATTAAATTATTAGCAGTTTAAAATATCCTAATTAAAAACACAAGATTAGAAGCCACTGGGAACATCTGTCCTTGTTTATAAAGAGACATGAATTTAAAGGGAAATATCTAAGTCATTGAAATGCAAAATGAACAAAAAACTACACCTGATGACTTAAGGCCATGTTGATGAACATAAAGTAAGTGGCAAGTTTGATGTCATTTATATAAAAGCATTTTTGAGAATGATCATACGATGGTAATCAGATCATCCGATGGTCATCCAAATTCCTTGAAGATTGGACAAAAACATTTTTTATGTAAGAATAAAAAGAATAATCAACCAAATCAAACAATTTTATATGTTAAATGTAACATGACATGAAAGAATGAGGGGAACATGAAATTATTTTTTTATGACCTTTGAAAAACCTTGCCTATAATAGGCAAAGTCATATCAAAATGGGACCATGGATCAATTATAAAAGTTGGCCTGATCTGATATGCTTTTTTTTCACATCATGTAGAGAGCCTGGTGTATGGCCATCATATACTGAAAAAAAAATGGCAACAGAATGCATGATGAGAAGATTCCAAGCCATCTATGTCAATAGTATTTACTAATGATAATGGTCTGTTTCAACAGGTTAATGTCCATAGAAACGATCTGAAGAAGACAAATAGTTCAAGGTGCTGACTTGGCTTTCAAATACCACAAATGTCATCATGATGATCAATTGAAACTGGTCTTGAAACTTTGTTTAGAAGATTTCAAGCCAGGCACACATGATTCACAACTAACCGGTTCATCAGTGCACAGTAGAGAAATTGTCATAGTTTGGCTTTGCATTTCTGCTTTTGTAATGGGCTCAGTAATCTTTATTGATGATGCAGCTCAGCAGCAGATTGAATTCAGTTGTCTGCAGAAACATCCTGTCTGCCAATTTACAAAGAAATGGCTCCCATTGAATTGGAAGGAACTTCATCATGCAACAAGACAATGACTCCAAACACACTACCAATGCAACAAAAGACTTCATCAGGGGAAATATGTGGAAGGTTTTAGACTGACCAAGTCAATTACTAGACCTTAACCTAATTGAGCATTTGCTCCTGAAGAGGAAACAGAGGAATCAGAAAAGCTAAAGAAAAAATGAATACATGTCTGGGGAAA
This sequence comes from Silurus asotus, assembly GCA_024362625.1. Taxonomy (NCBI): domain Eukaryota; kingdom Metazoa; phylum Chordata; class Actinopteri; order Siluriformes; family Siluridae; genus Silurus; species Silurus asotus. The sequence goes on from MU533908.1 coordinate 3,632,672, forward strand.
CATAATGAAATAAAAGTTTAATAGTTTGGTAATGTCGATAGATTGCTGGTTGATGTTAATGTACTTCCTGTAAGCAAGGGATATGACACCAAATATTGTGGTATTTACTTTAATTTACAATTTTATAATTTACTTATTTACAAACCCGATTCCAAAAAGATTGGGACACTGTACAAATTGTGAATAAACAAGAAATGCAATAATTAACAAATCTTATAAACTCATATTTTATTTACAATAGAATACAGATAACATATCAAATGTTGAAATGTCATGCCAAATATTGGCTCATTTTGGATTTCATGAGAGCAACACATTCCAAAAAAGTTGGGACAGGTAGCAATAACAGGCCGGAAAAGTTAAATGTACATATAAGGGACAGCTGGAGGAAGAAATTGCAACTTATTAGGTCACTTGGCAACATGATTGGGTATAAAAAGAGCCTTTTAGAGTTGCAGTGTCTCTCAGAAGTCAAGATGGGCAGAGGATCACCAATTCCCCCAATGCTGCGGCAAAAAATAGTGGAGCAATATCAGAAATGAGTTTCTCAGAGAAAAATTGAAAAGAATTTTAATTTATTATTATCTACAGTGCATAAAATAATCAAAAAATTCAGAGAATCTGGATCTCTGCGCGTAAAGGCCGGAAAACCATACTGGATGCCCGTGATCTTTAGGCCCTCAGACGACACTGCATCACATACAGGAATGCTACTGTAATGGAAATCACAACATGTGCTCAGGAAACATTGCCGTTAAACACAATCCATCATGCCAATTGCCATTGCCGGCTAAAACTCTATAGGTAAAAAAAAAGCCATATCTAAACATGATCCAAAAGCGCAGGCGTTTTCTCTGGGCCAAGGATCATTTAAAATGAACTGTGGAAAAGTGAAAAACTGTCCTGTGGTCAGAAAAAAAAACAATTTGATGTTCTTTTTGGAAAACTGGGACGCCATGTCAACCAAACTAAAGAGGATAAGAACAACCCAAGTAGTTATCAGCGTTTAGTTCAGAAGCCTGCATCCCTGATGGCATGGGTGCATGTGGCATGGGCAGCTTACACATCTGGAAAGGCACCATCAATGCTGAAGGTCATATCCAAGTTCTAAAATAACATATGCTCCCGTCCAGACATCGTCTCTTTCAACATGACAATGCCAGACCAAATACTGCATCAATTAATACATCATAGCTGCATTGAAGAAGGATCCGGGTACTGAAATGGCCAGCCTGCAATCCAGATCTTTCACCCATAGATAACATTTGGCGCATCCTTAGGAAGAAGATGCGACAAAGAAGACCTAAGACAGTTGAGCAACTAGCAGCCTGTATTAGACAAGAATGGGACAATATTCCTATTCCTAAACTTAAGCAACTTGTCTTATAATCCCCTATAGTTTTCAGACTGTTATAAAAATAAGAGGAATGCCACACAGTGGTAAACATGGCCTTGTTCCAACTTTTTTGAGCTGTGTTGATTACATGAAATTTAAAATCAACTGATTTTATCCTTAAAATAATACATTTTCTCAGTTTAAACATTTGATATGTTATCTTTGTTGTATTCTGAATAAAATATTGAAATTTGAAAGCTTCACATTATTGCTATCTGGTTTTATTTACAATTTGTACAGTCTCCCAACTTTTTTGAATCGGGTTTGTACAGATCCCAATGTTAATATCAGAAGATATCTGTAAGCTGATATGATGATATTCAAACCAATCATCTAATATATCACAATCTTTTATATTTAAAGTAAAATATCTTCAGTGTATAGCAATTTATTAATTAAACACAGCCATTATAACAAGTATTTAATTAATTGTTAAGGAATTGGGCTTTGGATCTAAGGGTCATCAGTTCAAATCCAAAAACACAAAGATGCCACACCTGAGCCCCTGAGCAAGTCTTTTAATCGTGTATCTGCTCAGTTGTAAGAATACAACTTGCTTTGGAGAAGAGCATCTGCAAAATGGCATAAATGTAAAGAATATTCTTAGCAGATTCTTTTTTAAACAGCAACAATTGTATGAACTTTAAATTAATCCAAATCCTGAACAGTTAATAAAACATTGAAATAAAACATGTGTGCTTATGTTATTTAAATTCCAACTCAGTGACACATAGACACGCTTACTATAAACACATACAATGCTTAATAAACCTGTTTTTGTGTTACCATTACAATAGCAGGCAATGACAACATGAATATATATATATATATATATATATATATATATATATATATATACATATATGCAGGTGGTTGGTTTTTCGTCTTTTGCCTGCTTCCAGCTCTGGACTGTCACAGATTAAATATACCTATCCTAAGATTATGAGCTATGCTGCAAGAAATAAAAACAGCAGATTCCCAAGTGAAGTGGATGCCTGGAATATATCTATAAAACTAAACAAAACAAAACAAAATCACCACCTAGACATCTGGCGGTTTGGTAAATTTAAGCTTTATTTTGAAAGGTATATTGCCATGCTGCATTGGATATGGTCAGAACATATTATAGCACTGGACATTGATATTTGTTGATATGTTTACGAGCCTTTGATGGAAAAAGGCATATAAACGTGTGCTTGCTAAACTCCCTATGATCTCTTGCACTTGCTGATTCTCTGGCTCCTAAAATTCAGCTAATAACAGCGGCTTGTTCAACGATGTACCCAGCTAATATCCCATGGTAAAGAATACAGTATCCTATTTGCAGTGAAATTTTAACAAACAGTTGAAGTCTCACTGATCAATGAGAAACCCAAACATTAACTTTTTCTATGGGATGATCCAAAGTTATTACCTATTGCAGGTCAAGGAAAGTTTTCTCCCATTCAGTGTCCTTGCTGTAAACGACAATTAAACATTTGCAAACCAGCTATATGGACTTTGCAAGCTGTTTCGAGCTTGACCTATGTTTTTTGAAGAACATCAACAATATCACCAGTTGAGTAATTTATCTCAGTAGTAGAGAGTAGGACCATCAACGTTATTGATCAATACATTATTTCACTAACTCTGATAATGACTTTGAAAAGAACCTTTCAGTATACATGACCTTATTTCTATAGTGTAAATGGCTAGACCATTTTGAAGTTTACTTTAATGAGGATAGCCAGAGAAGAAGTGGAAAGTAGTGACGTTATTTTTATGTGCTAGCCATATGGGGTCACTTTGTTAAATTTGCTCAGCAATGACATGAGCACAACAAAATCATTTGACTAGTTTTAAAGTTTTGCTTTAATTGTATTATCATAGTTACAGTATGTGCATAATAAAGTTTATTAAATATTAAATATGAATGCAAATTGAAATTATGTATTAAAAGTACATGTGTGTGAATGAGAGGGAGGGCAGTGGAGTGGTGCGGTTGCAGGGGGAAGAGATGGAGAAGGTGGAGAAGTTTGGGTACCTGAGATCAACAGTGCAAAGTAATGGAGAGTGTGTTACAGAAGTGAAGAAAAGAGTGCAGGCAGGGTGGAGTGGGTGTAGAAGAGTGGCAGGAATGATTTGTGATAGAAGGGTATATGCGAGAGTGAAAGGGAAAGTTTATTGGACTGTGGTGAGACCCGCAATGTTGTATGGTTTAGAGACAGTAACGTTAAGTAAAAGACAGGAGGTGGAGGTTTTAAGGTTTTTGATGGAAGTGATGAGGATGGACAGGATTAGAAACAAGTTTATTAGAAGGACAGCGCATGTAGGACATTTTGAAGACAAGGTGAGGGAGGCTCGATTGAGATCGTTTGGACATGTGCAGAGGAGGGACATTGAGTATATCTGTAGTAGAATGCTGAGGACAGAGCCATGGATGTGGTGAGGGAAGACATGCAGGTTGTTGTTGTGAAAGTGGCAGATGTACAGGACAGGGGTTCATGGAGAAGGATGATCCACTGTGGCGACCTCTAATGGGAGTAGCCAAAAGAAGAAGAAGAAAAAGAATATTGAATATTTTTAGTTTAATATTAAACTAAAAACCAAACCACCCAACCATAGTCCAAAGTGGCAGCTGTACTACCAAAAGCCATACTTTTCAAACAGACAAATTATAGGTAAAGGTAAAAAAATAAAATAAAATAAAAACATACAGAAATGGAAATGACTACTATTTTTTTTCATTAATCACATAACACTATTATGTAATTATAATTATTCACACAGTCAGAAGATTAAAACAGTTAAAAGTCATTGGGTGAAGGCACAGGTACATTGCAATAATGTCCTCCTCCTTACAGTATGTTACTGGGTGGATTCGTTTCTAGTCACAACTGAATATAAATAGGTGACTGAATATAAATAGGTTTTATGGAAAATAAGTAGTAGGTTGGCATGAACTTCAGTGTAAGTTAACCTACTACAACCTACTACTTATTGCAACCTACTACTTATTTTCCATAAAACCTATTTATATTCAGTCATCTCCACTATGATATGAAACCTTTTTTTTTTGTTCCATATCATAGTGAAAAATTTAATTAATCAATAATCAAGTATTCCAGTTGCATAGACAGATCATGCACACATACTAGAATGTATAAGATCCCTTGCAATCGTCTACCACTTCATTTACAATGACATTGAAGTTTCTTTCGGCTTCTCCCGTTAGGGGTCGCCACAGCAGATCCTCCGCACGTTTGATTTGGCACATGTTTTACGCTGGATGTCCTTCCTAACGCAACCCTCCCCAATTTATCCGGGCTTGGGACCGGCACTAAGAGTGGCTGGGGATGGTCCCCTGACCCAGGAATCGAACCCGGGTCGCAGCGGTGGGAGCGCTGCGTCTTAACCACTAGACCACCAGAGGACATTTACAATGACATTAATTTGACTAATTACTATACGTTAGTAATTTTGTACTTTAGTACACTTTAGCTGTGTACTCTTTTGACCACTGCAGCACTTCATGGCAAAATGGATATTCACCTACATACAACCTTTTAATAATATAAACATAATATGGCTGACATCCTTTATAGACAAGACAGCTTTTTTCTCCATCAAAATCGCTGGCAGTCTTTGAGTTCTTGTATGTGAATGGTACACTCAATGCGGGTGTCAAATACCTCTCGTTCTCGTAATTGACTTTCAGTTCTAGAGCTTTCAAATTAGTTGTAAGCTCAAGGACTTTGTCTGGCTCATCATTTGCTGTTTTTGCTGCGGACTGTCCACACAGGAGCTGGTCATTCAAAAAATGGAGTATTCACAGACTCCATGGAAAAGACATTAACTTTAGATGCCACTGTTTATGGGGAAGAGAGATAGAGGTTGAACAACAATTTCAACAGCCCTTAAACCTAGGAATGAAAGCAAATTTTATTCATTCACTGTCCCTATGACACCCAGTAGGTGTTGCATATATCTGCAAAATTCTTTTACATAAATTTAAAAGCCAAATTCCTTTTCATTTAAAAAACAAAACAAAAACACAGCTTAGAAAAACTCTTTTAGGCTTTTAGGTTTATGCAGTTTTTGTTTTCTATTGTCCTTTTTTTTTGTCACTGCACTTTTGTACTCCACTTCACTTACTGTGGTGCAGACAATTAAAAAAAATATTTTTTAATTACTTCTAAACTCAACATTAAGGCCATGTTGTGGTTGCGAGTAACTGATTGTCATTTTTGGACAAACCGGGAACATCAATTGTTTTCACAGTTTTACAGGAACCTCCTTCTAGTAACAGATTTCTTTGTGCTGGAGGGAGTATAGGATTCGGGTCGCTGGGTTCCTCAGGACTGAACACCCGGGAGAGTGCATCCGCCATCCCGTTAAGGGCTTTGGCTCGGTAGGTGACCTGGAACTTGAACCTGGTGAAGAACAGGGCCCAGCGGGCCTGTCTGGGATTCAGTCTCCTAGCCTCTCGCAGGTACTGGAGGTTTTTGTGGTTGGTGATTACTGTAAAAGGGTGCTCTGCTCCCTCTAGCCAGTGCCGCCACTCATCCAAGGCCATCATGTGACAACATCACATGACAACTTTTCTTTCTTAGACTAATGTTCTCTGTGCATTGTTCCAGAGGAGGAGCGAGGTGAGGGGAGTCGTGATTCTGCTGTAACCCTGAATAAACCGGCGGTAGAAGTTTGCAAAGCCCAGGAAGCGTTGGAGCTCCTTGATAGTACCCGGGACAGGCAGTCCCTCACCACCTTCACTTTTCCCTTGTTCATCTGGATGCCCCGTGCACTGATCACGTACCCCAGAAGAGGTTCAGGTACAGTTTGTGTGAACAAAGTGCCCCCCAGGAAGTCACGCACGTGGCTGTGGTGTTCCTCCAGGTTCCGAGGGTATATGAGGATGTCATCGATGTAAACCATGATGAACTTCTGGAGGTAGGGCGGGAGCACTTTGTTCATGAGCCCCTGGAAGACCGCCGACGCGATGGAGAGGCTTACAGCATGACCCGATACTCGTAATGGCCGGTAGGCATAAAGAAGGCAGTCTTCCACTCATCACCCTTTCTAATGCATAGCAGGTTGGATGCGCTCCTGAGGTTGAGTTTGGAGAACACCCTTGCCTCCCTCAGGTCCTCAAAAGCTGCTGGCACCAATGGTAGGGGATAAGGGAGAGGAGCGATCTGGGCATTCATCTTATGGTAGTCAATGCAGAGACGAAGGCCTCCGTCCTTTTTCCCCACAAAGAATGCTGTAATGAAACCCTGGCTTTGAGCTTGCTGGATGTATTCCTCCATAGCACGGTGTTCGGGTGTGGACAGAAGATAAATCCGGCCTTTAGGCATTTTGGCTGCCGGGAGCAGGTCAATGCAACAATCCCAGGGCCATTGCGGGGGGAGACGCGTGGCCGACCGGGCCCAGAAGACATCCTTAAAATCCTGGTATTCCTGTGGGATCTCACCCTAGGTCTTTGTTGTTGCCTTCTCTACTCTGGTTGCCCCTATTGTGACCTGGGGGACCCGTATCGGGAGCTGGGTGAGAAATGTTGCGTGGCAGTGAGGACTCCATTTCAGGATGTCGCAGGGGTCCCAGGAGCATCTCTGACAGTGTTGTTGCAGCCAGGGCCTCCCTAGGATCACAATAATGGTGGAGCTGTCGAGAACCATAAACTGGATTTTTACCCGATGGAAAAGTCCCACCTGTAGGGTGATCACCGGGGCACAGAACTTCACGCAACCCTTCCCCAGCGGACGCCCCTGGATGGTCTGGACAGCCTGGGAACCCCTCCTTTGGGGGAGCTGTAGGCGGTCGAGGCAGGCTTGGGAAATGAAGTTGGCTGCCGAGCCCGAGTCGACCAGGGCGTGTACAGAGAGAAAGAGAGAGAGGGGGTTAGCAGCATTATGGTGAGTTTAGACAGAGGTGAAATATCTGAAGGGAAATCCACTGTACTCACCCCTGCGCAATCAGGACAAGCGGGACACCTGGCGAGGGTGTGGCCGTGAGTACCACAATACAGACCCTTCCCGGTGGCTAGGCGGTTATTTCTCTCTCTGCGGTATAGCCGTTGTACTCCTAATTGCATTGGTTCAGTGTCTGGATCCGCCGCAGCACCAGGTTGTGTACTCATGTGCTGTGGTGGTGAATGACATGCGGCCAGGTGATTAGTGAGTGAATGAGCCTCAGGTGATCCACATCAGTAGCTGGGAGAAGAAGCAGGGAGCTCCCTGACAATTGCTTTAAGCACACACCTCTCTGTGTGTGTGTGTGCGCACACACACACACAGAAACACACACACACACACACACACACACAGAAACACACACACACACACACGCCCACAGAGAGAAACTGGATAAAGCGATCAAATTTTTAAAAACACAACATCGTTTTCACTATTTAAATTAAATATACATTAAAAGTTGCTACAAAAAAAAAAGAGTTAGAAAACCTAGAAAGCTAAGAAAGTTATTTAGCCAGAAGCAGTGAGTGATTTTATCCTCTCTAAGCTGGTATATAAGGTTTATAAACCAAACAGAATAAAAAAAATAATAATAATAATAAAAAAAAAACCATTTAAGATGCTTACCTTTTCATGAATTTCAGGATGAGTTGTCTGTCTAAGCATGTAATTGCTCCGCCAAGGATGTCACTGTACCGCCCTGAAAATTAATTTTTCTGCACAATGTCTTTGTGACCATAGTAGCTAATGGACTTTCTTCCCCATGGCTCTAGGCCCCTTTGCCCAATATGTGATGACTTCAAAAGCCACAACTTATGGGGTGCTATAAAGTAATTCCCTATTTGTTGCATGACTTCCAGCATTTATTAATGGTTGTATGCTGTTGTTTTGTTCTCCGGCCATGTGCAACTAGAAGACTGGAGCATAATAACAAAGGCAAGTGGCTACTAAAAGAAGGAGGCTTGTTGTTGCCGGGTATAATGTGTGTAAAAGCTTATAGAGAGGGTCTGTATTTACAAGTTACTCTATGTTGTTATCCAACCACAATCTTATTAAAGTGCTTGGAGAGTTGAGGTGTTTTACAATCTGGGAAAGGGTTAGGGTTAGGGTTAGGGTTAGGGTTAGGGTAGGGTAGGCTTGAGGTAGATCAACTGTAGATCAACTGATCCTCCGATTTGAAGGTAACCATCCAAGGTAGTTTGGGTAATTTGCTTCCATTTGAATCAAACTAGGACTTAATCAGACTGATCCAACTGGGTGAAAGATTTAGAACTTGTGGGGGAGGTCATATTGCATAGGATGTCTCTCCAACTAGAAACTGTGGCTGGTGATATGGCAATGTGGCATGACATTTGAGATGTTAGTAAACAAAATTAATTGCATGAATAAGAGATTTTTTTACTTTGCTTTTTTTCACTTTTATATTCAACTGTGAAAAATTGTTTGCTAGAATATGGGAAATAGCCTAAATCTCAGAACTAAAGCCTTGGTATTTATTTAAAAATAAAATTGCAAATTTACAAGTGAATTTACAAGTATATATGTATATTTATATATATATAATGCATAATAAGTCAAGAAATAAGCATTATTGCCACCCCTGTTTAAGATGTGGTCGTGAACTTCTAAAAAATTCTCCTTTTTTTTAAAACAACTGTTAGGCGTGGCACAGAGGCGGAAGCCGGAGTAACGGCAAACTGAAACTTTATTAGAACTAAGGCAGAGAAGACAGCCATAGCAGAGACCCGGAACGGAACAACGTCCTCGGCGGAGACTGAAGTTGGCTGTAGGTCCTCGGCGGAAACCTGGAGCTGGGAGACAGCCACAGCGGAGACCCGGAACGGGGTGACTCCTACGGTGGGGACCTGGAACCGAACGACGCCCTCAGCAGAGACAGGAGGCGGGGAGATGACCCCCACGGAGACCAGGAGCGGCGCGACGCCCTCTGCGGAGACCGAAGGCGGAGAGACTCCATCCAAGGAGCTCTGGAGCAGGCTGACACCCTTGGTGGAGACTGGAGGTGGAGAGATGACCCCCACGGAGACCAGGAGCGGAGCAATGCCCTCTGTGGAGACCGAAGGCAGAGAGACTCCATCCAAGGAGCTCTGGAGCAGGCTGACACCCTCGGGGGAGACTGGAGGCAGAGAGATACCAACAGCGGAGACCGGAGGTGGATTGCTGCCCTCAGCAGAGCCCAGGAGCGGAGCCATGCCCTCAGCGAATCCGGGCAGCTGAGCGACTTCCCCTGCGGTGGTCTGGAGCTAAGAGGCGGTAGCCCTGGAGACCTGACACGGCCTGACGTCCCTGGCAGCAACCGGGAACGGATCGGCGTTACCCAGGAGGGACAGGAACGGGACCTCATCACCCACGGGGACCTGGAGTGGAGAGACAACCTCGGTGACTACTGGGAGCAGGGCAGAGCTCTCGACGGAGCTTACCAGCTGGACGACCTTCTGGGTGGAGCCCGGAGATGGTGCGATGTCCCTGACCGAGTACAGCGGTTGAGTCGTGTCCTCGTCAGGATCCGTCGGTGCGACGTCAACCTTCTCGGGGCTCAGGAGTGACCTGCCTTCGTCCAGGGAGCTTGGAGACAGGATGTCACCGTGAGAGGGGTCCTGAGGCGAGCCGTCACCTTGTGAGAGACTGTGGGGCGAGCCGTCGCCTTCGGATGAAGCCAGGGGCAGCGGTTCGACATCTCTTTCGCAGTCCAGGAACTGAGGTGAGAGCTCTGGGAATCCCTTTGGAAGAGAGACGGTTTGTGACGTAGCTTCGCCTACAGAGTGCTCGTGGGGTGAGCTGTCAATTCTTGGGAGCGGCTCGACGTCCCTTTCGCAGTCTCGGAGTGGAGTTCAGAGCTCTGGGGAACGAGAGATGGCATCGCCCTCAGGGAGACTGTGGGGCGAACCGTCGCCTTCGGTGGAGCCCGGGGGCAATGGGACAACTTCCCTTTTGCAGTCTCAGAGACGCGTTATGTGCTCCAGGATCCAATCGGTTGGAGAGGTGCATGGGCTTGGAACCCGAGCTCTCCTTGGGACTTGGGAGCACAGAGGAGCTCACGTCAGGAACCGGGAGCGGAGAGGAGTTCGCCTGGAGACCCTGGGGATAAGGCTGAGCTCTCGGAGACTCTCTGCGGTGGAACCGAGCTCTCGGGGACTCTCTGCGGCGGAACCAAGCTCTCGGGGACTCTCTGCGGTAGAACAGAGCTCTCGGGGACTCTCTGGGAAAAAGAGGAGCTCACAGGTTTGCTTGGGGACAGAGAGGAGCTCACGGATTCGCTCGAGGACAGAGAGGAGCTCACGGGTTCGCTCGGAGACAGAGAGGAGCTCACAGGTTCGCTCGGAGACAGAGAGGAGCTCACGGGTTCGCTCAGGGACAGAGAGGAGCTCTTCTCGGAGACCTGGAGTGGAACGGAGCTCTCCTCAGAGACCTGGAGCGGAGCTCCACAGCTCTCTGGCATGGGAGAGAGATTCCTCGGGCAGGAGAGACATGTGGAGGGCGATCTTCGCCTCTTCGGTTGGATAACTGGCTGGGTGTAACTCCACATATCGATCCACGCTCCTTAAAAAATCCTCCATTCGGCTCTGTGGCCGGAGAAGGGAGCCGGTAGTCCTGTGACGTCATGAAGGGGGCGTGCCCGAGAAGCGGCTGCGAGCTTCCGGGTTTTCCCGGGGGCGGAGCTTGACTGCCGCTTGACAGCGGCTGTACGAACCCGACCACCAAGGCACGGCTCGCGTTGGGACCACGGCGTTAACCCGTTCATGTCTTTCCCCTTTTTTTTTTCTTTTCTTTTGCCCTTTTTCTTTTGTCGGATATTCCTATTTCGGGGTCCGTTATTCTGTTAGGCGTGGCACAGAGGCGGAAGCCGGAGTAACGGCAAACAGAAACTTTATTAGAACTAAGGCAGAGCCAACACAAAACACCCGTGCAGTTCGGGACAATCCGGCAAACGGCAGTTTAGATTGATTACCCACGGTGCGGTATGGATGAGGCGCGACACGGAGGGAAGCGACGGGGAAGCGTCGGGAGTCCGAGGTGCGCCGGGGAAGCCAAACGCGGCCGTGGAGTGAGCGAGGAGTCCGGGTGAAGACAGCATGCAGCGGGAGAAGCACATACGTGAGCACACAGCACGAACCTGCCCAACCACGCACGAACGCTCAATAACGTGCCCGGAATGTGGGTGAGTGAGTGTTTTATATGGTGGCAGGAAATGAGAGGATGATGTGCTTCAGCTGTGTGCGATTTGCGCTGCTCGTTTGGGAGCGCGCAGCGGCAAAGGCAGCCTCTGAAGGAGGCGTGGCAGGCGGATTCCTGACAACAACATAGAACCCAAATGCAAAAAAAGAGAAAAATCCAACCTTTCATT
>MU533908.1:3644411-3661022 GCA_024362625.1 Silurus asotus
TATATATATATATATATATATATATATATATATATACACACACACCTATATTTAGCAACATGTTTGAGCTTTTCTCATTGCTTTGTGCTTTGTGTTTTAGCACTTTTTCATATCTCTCTCTCTCTCTTTCTCTCTCTCTCTCTCTCTCTCTCTCTCTCTCTCTACAGTTTTCTCTCCCTATATCTCTGTCTGGAAAATTGGATTCAGTGAGTGGTCAAAGTAATAAAACAGTAATGATAGCGGAATTTATACACACAGCAGTCTGCTCACTAGTTTTCCAACTGTGTATTTCAAAATGACTGTAAATGGCACACACTCACTTTATAAACCAGTGAACTGTACATTAATTGGCTATTTTAATTAAATCTACATTGTTGGTCTACATGTAGGTGTCCAAATACACTTACAGACCACACAAGTTTTCTACCTGTCTACAGAATGTAGTAATCATTCTTTTACCCATGCAATGTTTCATGCAATATTCTTTATAAACCAGTGAACTGTACATTAATTGGCTATTTTAATTAAATCTACATTGTTGGTCTACATGTAGGTGTCCAAATACACTTACAGACCACACAAGTTTTCTACCTGTCTACAGAAATAGTAGACTAAACAATCATTGCTCTTCTGTAAGTCTGTACTATGTAAATGTGCTTGCTAATAAAATTTCCTATCAACTTCTGACTTGCTTGGTACTGCATATTGATTTTAAAGAAAATGTAGAAAAAAAAACCAAGACAATTAAAACAGAGATAAAATGTTTGACTTGCACCAGTGTATATTGGCGGCAGCATCACCAGAAGGGCCAGCTGCACTGCTCCTAGTTGTAATAGTGAATCATGGGTAGTAAACTAGTAAAGATCAAAAATAAAAAAAATAATATTATTATTAAATGAAAGCTTTAACCAAATTTTGGCAAAACAGTCTAAATGTAAACTAATTGTATACTGAACCTGAATGAATGAATAAATGTGTGAGTAAATGAATAAATGGAAATGTATATATTATATAAATAATATATAGCAAATTTCCAACATACTAAATATAATAAATTGTAATACTGTCAAGTTGATTAGGTCTAAACATGAGTGGCATAAAAGCCTGAAACTGATTCACACATTTTCTGTTTTCTGTTCTATTATATAACTACCAAAAAAGCTGTGACATGAACATCACCTCAGTTTTTAACAGCTTGATAAATAACAGTATGGAATCTTGGTTATCAAGTTTAGCATATAGCTAAAATCACATCCTTGTTTTGTGTAAACCTGTTCATCTAGAGAAAAGACTAAACCAGCCACTAAACCAAAAAGTCAACACCAATTAAGTTAACTTCAATCATAAAAGAAAAGTTAAATGTGCTTATACTGATTATAAAAAAACAAATAAGTTACTTTAAACCATAAACCCTAATATAAATAGCTTACTTCTCATGTTGCCTTACTTCTCAAGTAATAGGGAAAAAAAAATTTTTTTTCTTTTTTTTAATATTTTAGGACAAGCTATAAATGACTGATATAGGACATCATTAATTGTTTTGAGCAGAAAAGGAAAGAAGCACTTTTATTGTTTAGATAATCCTATTGTTTAGCAATAAGAACCCAGCCATTAGGGTTGCACAAGCCGGCGCATTGTTAACGCGGGTAAATGGGCAGGGTTGCTTTAGAAAGAGCATTTAATTGCTTAAAATGTGCCAAATAAAATAAGTGAATCACAACACTATACTCCATACCAGGCTCGGGTTAACAATGACCTCTACAGGTATTGTTAGCCAACAGGGCACAGGTGGAATTTGAGCTACTATTGGCCAAAGTAGAAAAAGGAAATGGGAAAGATGCCTACAAAGACAGCAAGAAAAGGAGAAGTGTAGAAAAGTGGAGGTTAGGGTTGGCACTTTAAATGTTGGTACTATGACTGGTAAAGGTAGAGAGGTAGCTTAAATGATGAAGCAAAAAAAAAAAAAGGTTGATATGTTGTGTGCTCAGATACCATGTATGTAAGGCCAGAAACAGGGAGGTGGGTTTAAACTGTTTTATCATGGTGTTGATTGAAAGAAAAATTGTATAGGGGTTATCCTGAAGGAGAAGTACAGTAAGAGTGTAAAGTGTAAAGAAAGTGTAACGCATGTTTCTGATATGCGTTATGTAAAGCTGGAAGTTGAAGGGGTAATGAAAAATGCCATCAATGCATATACTCTGCAAGTGGGTTGTGAGATGGAGGAGAAGAAAAATTTGATGAAGTGGTGCAGAGTTTACCAAATAAATAAAGATTGGTGATTGACTTTAATAAGCATGTTGGTGAAGGGAACAGAGGTGATGAGGAGGTGATGGGTAGGTATGGTTTTAAGGAGAGGAATGTGAAAGGGCAGAAGGCGGTAGATTTTGCTATAAGTATTAAAATGGCAGTGGTAAATACTTATTGTAAAAAGAAGGAGAAGCATTGGGTGACATATAAGAGTGGAGGAAGGTGCACACAGTTGGACTATATTCTAGTTCTAGAGATGCAACCTGAAAGAGATTAGAGACTGTAAGGTGTTAGCAGGGGACAGTGTAAATAGACAGCATCAGATGATGGTGGTCTGTAGGAAGGCTAAGGAGTTGAAGAAGATGAGGAGGAGAGTGAGGACTAAAAAAATAATAAGATGGTGCAAACTGGAGGAAGACTATAGTGTGAGAATCATGGGAAGAGGTCAGACAGGGGCTCTGTGGTGGTGAAGAGGTGCTAGATGATTGGGCAACTACTGCATAATTGATAACAGAGACAGCTAGGAAGTTACTTGGTATGACATCTGGAAAGAGAAAGTAAGACAAAGAGACATGACGGTGGAATGAGGACGTGCAGGAAAGCATAAAGAGAAAGAAAGATGAGGAAGGTAGGCAGAAGTACAAGAAGATGCAGCAGAAGGTGAAGAAGGATGTGGCAAAAGCATAGGAAAAGGCATATGAGGAGCTAGATTAGAAGTTGGACCCTAAGGAAGGAGAAAAGGATTTTTACCAATTTGCCAGGCAGAGAGACTGAGCTTGAAGGATGTGTTCCAATTTAGAGCAATAAAGGATGCAAATGAAAAAGTGTAGACTAGTGAGGAGAGTGTGTTGAGAATGTGGAGGGAGTATTTTGAGCAGCTGATGAATAAGAAAAATGAAATACAGAGAAGGTTGGATGATGGTGAAGCAGAAAGTGATCGGATTAGAAAAGAGGAACTGAGAGCAGCTAAGTAAAAGGATGCCTGAATGAAGAAGAAGTGTGCTGATACCAATTTTTAAGAATAAGGGAGATTTGCAGACCTGCAGTAACTATAGGGGAATAAAGTAGATTAGTTACACCATGAAGTTATGGGAAAGAGTAGTGGAAGCCAGACTGAGAGAAGAGGTGACCATCTGTGAGCAACAGTATGGTTTCATGCTGAGGAAAAGACCTGCAGACGCATTATTTGCTTTAAGAATATTAATAAAGAAGTATAGAGAAGGTCAGAAGGAGTTGCATTGTGTGTTTGTGGATTTAGAGAAAGCGTATGACAGGGTGCCGAGAGAGGAGTCGTGGTATTGTATGAGGAAGTCAGATGAGGCATAGAAGTATGTGAGGGTGGTGAAGAACATGTATGAGGACAGTGTGACAGGAGTGAAGTGTGCAGTAGGAACGACAGACTGGTTCATGGTAGAGGTTGGATTGCATCAAAGATCGTCTCTGTGCACTTTCCTGTTTGCAGTGGTCATGGACAAGTTGATGGACAAGGTCAGACAGGAGTCTCCATGGAATATGCTGTTTGTGGATGATATTGTAACTTGTCGTGAGGGTAGGGAGCAGGTTGAAACGAGCCTGGAGAGGTGGAGGTATGCAATGGAGAGACAGTCAGTAAGTCAGTAAAAGTACATGTGTGTGAATGAGAGGGAGGGCAGTGGAGTGATACATTTGCAGGGAGAAGAGGTGGTGAAGGTGGATGAGTTTAGGTACCTGGGGTCAACAGTGCAAAGTAATAGAGAGTGTGTTATAGAAGTGAAGAAAAGAGTGCAAGCAGGGTCAAGAGGGTGGATAAAAGTGGCAGGAGTGGTTTGTTATAATGTGTTATAGAAGTGAAGAAAAGAGTGCAAGCAGGCTGGAGAGGGTGGATAAAAGTGGCAGGAGTAGTTTTTGCAAGCAGGGTGGAGAGGGTGGATAAAAAATTGGCAGGAGTGGTTTGTTATAATGTGTTATAGAAGTGAAGAAAAGAGTGCAAGCAGGCTGGAGAGGGTGGATAAAAGTGGCAGGAGTGGTTTTTGCAAGCAGGGTGGAGAGGGTGGATAAAAGTGGCAAGAGTGTTTTTTGCAAGCAGGGTGGAGAGGGTGGATAAAAGTGGCAGGAGTGGTTTGTTAAAAAGAGTGCAAGCACACAAGTGTATCTGCAAAAGTATCTGCAAAAGTGAAAGGGAAAGTTTATAGACATAAGCTATATCGGTAGAAGAATTCCGAGGATGAAGCCAGAAAGGAGGAAAAGAGGAAAACCAAGGAGGAGGTTTATAGATGCGGTAAAAAAAAGACATTCATGTAGTGGGGCAGACAGGGTACAGGACAGAGTAGTATGAAGACAAATGATCCACTGTGGTGACCCCTAATGGGAGAGGCTGGAAGAATGAAAATGAAAAAAATTAAGAAATGCATTAAGAAATATTTACACTTTTGTCCACAGTTGAAGTAACTCTTATTTTGAAGCATGTTTACAAATGTTGCTGAAAAACTCAATTGATTTGAATGTAGATGGACACTGTTATGTTAAACCACAAGTTTTTAATGCCTTGGTGAGCAATTTTGTATTTACCTCACAGCTCCAGTGTTCCCAGTTAAATTATGTTAAAGAGCACACTGGAGGTGCACCCTGATACTGGCTGCAATGGCAGATGCTGAAAAATTAAGGTTGCAAGCAATACTGCTGCAAGAAACAATGATGGCTTCACTAGTGGCAAAGGCTCTGGTTATAAATGCTACCTAAATAGAAAATGCAAGAGAGCTATGTGGAATAGTTTTCTATTTATTATTTTTATTTTAAATTAGTAAGTCAAGCCAAGCTAATTGAGTGCTTTTTTATTTGTATCACTGGTAGGGTTAGTGGTAAATTCTTTTTGCAATGGATTGTTTGATCATTCCTATTCCATGAACTGAAATAATAGTCATTTCCAGCTCTTACAAGTTAATATCACTTTGATTTGCAAAACAAAAAAAATAACCAAATTTTGCATGATAGTGACCAATAATAATATTTCGTCTTAGCAGTTTCATAATAATGATACATTTTTAGACCAGAAATTGGAGACTGGATAATAAAAAATAGTTCCATGTTAAATCACCAAATTATGATTTACTGAAAATATGCTGGCAATTATAAATTTATTACTGACCAACCCCAAACGCAGAGAACAGCCCCACAATGGAGCCATTCGTTAAAGGTCAGACTGCATCCATTTGGTTACAACAGCAACAAAAAAGTAAATATATAGTACCATATGCTACATACATCTGATTTAATGCCGGTGGTAAACAAGGATGTTTGATTTGTTACCAAATATTTGTGAGGCCTAAAAAAAATGACTTGATTGATTGATTGAAAATTATTATTAAGCAAACTCACTAAATGGAAGCTGTAACTTCCATGATCATGATAACTTTCAATGATGCATACCATTTCAGTGTTGGCCAAATGCTCAGTACCAGTCATCCATATCAAAAAGGTCAGTAATGGTGACTAGGGCATTTTTGGTAAAGTCCAGTTTACTGAAAGTAATATAATTTTTTATTTAACCTAGTAATCTGATCTAAAAAGAAAGTAAAATAACTTGAAAATTTTAATTTAATCTTAGCACATAAACAATAAAACAGTTGCAACATTTAAAGTTGCACAGCTACAAGCATAGCCTTCTGATTTACATAATGTAACAAATAGCTTATTATTCTCTCTCTGACTGCACAAGTAACTAGCCCCCAAAAGATCTAATTATATTGTATAATTTTGGTGTGTGACCATGTAACCACGGTTAACCTATAAACCATTTAATGACTAAAAAATATGCTGGAAGCAAAATGTAGCAATAACCAAAGAAATATAATCAGGCATTGTGTCTGCACTATATCTGCACTATAACTAAACAATAGATTCCTTACAAATTCTATACTGTCAAAACATAGTGGATTTATTTTAGTGGGCATTGTACAGTATATTTCACACTCGCTCAGGAATAGTTGCTGATTTCTAAAATAGCTGCATGTAAATTATTAGATTTCAGTGGTTAACCTTGTTGAAATCATTTTTGTCTATTGAAAGCGCATTCCAGCACAAGTCACAATTCCACTGACAATTTTGTAAACAATTTGTTACACCATTTGTAACATATACTTCACAAGATTATGTACAGGGACTATTTTTCCAATACACCACTGCACCTCAGTGAACTATGTTATGTGTTTTTGTGGCACCTGTATCATGTTAATGCTAATTAGCTTTTGTATTTAAACTCATAAATACATACAATTTTCCATTTTCCATCTTTCAATTTATTGTTGCCTTTAAAACCTTGAATGACAGTTGCTTAATTTTTCCCTGAACCTCTGCATGTTTGCATTATTATTAGATCAGTGTCTAAGCTAAGGACCAAATGAGTGCTATTTATATTATAAATAAAATACAGAGTTCTGTACATTTTAATGGTTAACTGTATCTTTTGAGTTCGGTGTGATGCGGTATATTTAAAATAAAACGTAAAAATATGTTTACATCATTGGAATGAGGAAAATACTTATCACATTTGTGCACGGACATGGTCTCTCGATTTTGACAAAAATGTTTTATTATCAGGATAAAAAAATTGGAATTTAGGATCTAAGGTGCTAAGGAGAAAATCTTCTAAAAAGACCCCAGCTTTGTAGATGAAAGGAAATTTCAACATGTAAGCATTTGGCAGCTCTTAAACATTGTTATTAAAGGGAGGCAAAGACAAATGCAGTTAGAGGTTTTCATAAATGAGCATGAGCAATTTCAAAATGGTGTTCAAGAAATAGGATGTAAAAAATAAAGCATAAGGGCAGGTGATTAGCAAACATCAAAACCAGAGCAAAATGCAAAGTGTAAAAACAAGGAATGCAACCAAGCAAAATTAAAAATACTGAAATGGAAACCAAGGTCTGGCAAGTTCAGGTAAGGAACAGCTGAGCACTGCTTTGCAAAGAAGTGGATGTGGAAGTAAAGCAATTAGAAACTGTGTGGTTGTGTGTGTTCAGGTGTTTGTAATTAGAAAGCTGGTGACTGTTAACATGACAAAGCCCATGGATGTAGTCCATATTGGTCATGTTTTGTATGCTATCAATTTGTTCTGTAAAATGTTTTTTTGCAGATTCCTGTGCTGAACTGACACTTGTTAATTGAGTCCATGCCAATCACTGTGCATTGTAACAGAAAATATAATTACAGGAACATTTTATTTCCCTCATGTTTTTTTTTTTTATCGTGTTGCATAGGATTTTGTAAAAAAATAAAGGTTTTGATCAACTTGGAAAAGAAAAATACTATTAATAAGTAGCTGCTTCCAACAAATGATGGAAATCCACATATGTCTTCTTTTCAAAAATCAGCACAGTAGGAGATAGAATGTACTTGGCTGGGTACAGGCTGACATTTATAACACACTCTCATCAAGCCCAAGCTCTAGGTGCTTAAAACTCTCTCGCCAATTGGCATGTTGACATTTTAACAGGTGACGTGTGGGCAAACCAATATGGCCACAAAACTGGCTTTTTATTTCATCCTGGAAACTCTGGCACAGTAGCAAAGACAGAGTGAACTTCTTTTGTTGGTGCTTTTTCTTTATAAACAAGAAGCAAATCATTATAATCATACTGTTCTTGTTATAATCATTCGGATTTGTTGGTAGTCATGCTATTTATGTGATTAAAAACTTGTGTTTGGCAAAAACTCTAGGTGTCAATGTGAAATGAAAAAAAAAAAAAGTCTATTCCATTTAGCCTTTTACTCTCTTCCATTTAATATTTGTTGTAATCCTCATGAGGTGATTTATACTGTAAGTAACATATGGTGCAGCAAATACCTGACATGATATAAATGTATTAATTTAAGATAAAATTTAAATACTAAAACATGCTGTAAACAGTAATGTTGCTATATAGTTGAAAGCCTGGAGAATCCTACACTATTCTGAAAACCATTATGAGGACAAACTACTGTTGCTTTTATCAATTTAAGACACATATATAAACTTCCCTGACTAAATTCCAACCTCATTGTCATCTTTAAATGACAGCTGATGGTATTTCATTGCATTACACTGCTCGCTTGTCAATAAGCTATTTAGTTAGACTACAACATGCTTTATTACCAAGTTTTATGACATTATAAATAGTAAGGATAATGTAATGTAATGTTAGTGAAGATATTAGAGCTCTTACCTGCCTTTACTCATATCAAACTAAATCACTCTACATCATTTAGATGGATTTCCCAGTAGCATGTTGAGCTGACTACCTCCACCTCTATAGCTGGTGGAATAGGAATATATTTACAAATGAAATAAAATGAACAACAATAGGCTGCTAAAGACCCATTTTAATACTGATAAATCGTATAATACTAGTGTTTTATTCTATTTAATATGATGTCTAATCCCCGTGAATTTAATTTTGGGTAATGCAAATTTAATTGCAAACATTATGTAATGCATGAATTAGAAGCAGAATTTGAACACCTAACCACTTTAATAAATGAAAAATAAATATATAATTGTACTCTGTATGCTACTTGTTTTCTGCTGTGAATTAAAAGTTATTTTAAGTTCATTTGTTAAATGTGGTCTCTGTAAATTATTTATTTATTTATTTATTTTTTGCTCTTTTATTTCTTTACCAAGAATCAGGAGATAAATAATAAAATAGTATTTAAATATTACTTGATGCAGTCATGGTTTTGTGCGATTTAATCACACATACATTTGCACATTACCACATCCATCTGAACTATTTATTAAATTATGTATCTGTTTAGATATGACATCATTTCACTTTATTTATCCATGGTTTATCCATTGTGGAATAAATAATTACCCTTAAGAACTAAGCCAGAAGCACCATTAATCAACAATTAATGACTCCACTGCACCAAATTGTGAAAGACCAATGTCCAATGTGACTGCTATTACACTCTTATGACCTTTTACCTTTTCTGGAATCAACGCAGGCTTACAAATATTCTAAGATTCAACCTTTTCAAATTGACCATTTTCATGAGCACTTTCCTGAGCTCAGCAATGTTTTTTGTGTTTTTGATACATTATGTAATGTATCATGTATCATTGACAAAGGCACATCTGCTGTCTGTACAGTTATGTAATGTGTTTTCCAAGGACCCATCCATGTTTGCCTTATGTTATTTCTTGGTTTATAACAATGGTAATCACAAGAATAATGTATATATATATATATATATATATACACACACACCACACCAGCTTTTTTTTCACCTAACTTTCTCTTTAAGGTCTTTACCTTTAAGGTCAGACATTATTTGGCATTTTTCTTTTCAGCACCACTGATCATAGTCAAACCTATTAAAATCATCGAATACTGTTTTATACAGGACTTTATTGCGTGCAAATCTTTTTCGACTTGGTGTTTATTGTCAACTCCTTTCATGCATGAAGACAAAAAAAAAACACATTCCTTTTGTATTTATTTCCTGAAAAGACGCTTTTATGTTTTATTGATCAATTTTTTATCTATCAAACTTAAATTAATTTTTAGCTAGAAATTATGATGATGACGATGATTATCCTCATCATCAAAATTATCACCCCAGCATGCCAGAATCCATCAGAAACTTGACGTTCCAAAAAAAAAAACACATCGACCTACAAACATGGCAATCATGACAATCCCCAGCACTTTACTCCACTGGCAGACTCATCTAAATATTAGTCATGCACCCATATTCCAAGTTACACTCACACCCTGTATAAAAAGACTTCAGGTGCTATTCAGTCGTGAAATAATTTTGTGCAGTGTGCATGATCAAAATACACCAAGCTCTGTACAAAATAATTTTTTGCCTGTTACCTGTTTTATTTTTGCATATTATTTATCTGCTCTTGTATTAATATTTGCTAATAATTTTTGTCTCTTGATTTTTGTCTTCACTATTAATAATAGTTTTATAATAATAGTAATACATCGGAACCTCGGAGCTCGCGGCCTCAGCGCTCGCGACCTCGCATGCTCGTGACTTTCATTCCGACCGGCGACTCTCATTCAGATCGGCTCGTGAGCAACCGCGAGCTGCACAAAACGCTAGTTTTAACATTTCTAATCAAGGTTTATCTCATTAAAATTGTCTAATAATTAAGTCTTATGGAGTGAAATAGTGTTATTTACTCATTTAAATCGATTTTCTATAGTGTTCTTTGGGTTTTTACTGGGTTGGAAGGGGCATATCAAAAGGTCGCGAAAATTCGGAACT
The DNA here is from genome assembly GCA_024362625.1 of Silurus asotus. Classification (NCBI taxonomy): domain Eukaryota; kingdom Metazoa; phylum Chordata; class Actinopteri; order Siluriformes; family Siluridae; genus Silurus; species Silurus asotus. The sequence continues at coordinate 3,654,897 of MU533908.1, forward strand.
TGCGTGGTCCCTAACCCTTGCAAGCTCTGAGGTTCCACTGTACAGTAATAGTAGTATTGTCATATGTTATTATTACTGACACTACTCCTGAACATTGTGTGTTTTTAAGGTGTGGACATTATTTAAGGATCATGTTCTTTTTTTGTAGTAGTAGTAGTAATAATATGATGTCAGAATGAGAGTGTGTATTCAGTTGCTGAGTTCTGGGCTCCTATCCAGAGATATGCAGTTATTAATTAAAGTGGACTAAAGTGAATTGTAGTGCTGCCTTTTCCCTATATCTTTTCTCCCCCTCTATAAACACCTTTAAAGCTCAGAGCTTACAGTGAGCCAGATCAATTTCATTAAGAGCTATAAATTCACTCATTTCTTGTCATTCATGCATCATTGGAGAAACGATGGATGTCATACTTTGGTCTAGAGCAGAATTAGGATGTGCCAGAGGCCAGAACATGATAATTGGTTTATTTAATTAGATGAAATGGCTTCCTTAAGTGACTCAGTGTGATATAGTGGTCAGATACTGTACAAACAGATGTGTCACCAGTTGCATCATTATTATTTGTGTATCTTAAGTTTAGATACCTATCACCTGTAAATCAGTTAGACATTACAGTTTTTATGAAGTCCATCTTAATAAATTATTACCACTGCTCTTTATCATTTTTCATACAGATTCCAGTTATATATCACCGAATTTCAATAGAAAACTATGTGGGTTCCAGTTCTTTGTAATGAACGCTAACTTCTGGCATGTTCAGTGGGCAAAATTATAGAACCTAATCAAATTTAAGCTAGTAAAAGCAATTTGTGTGCACCACATTGCTGAAATAATATTTATTTATTTATTTTTTTATTTTTTTTAGGAATAATACATTTCTGTTCCACATAGAATTGTAGACTACACAGTCAGCATAGTAATTGTAAATCATTTTTTTTGTTCATCATTCAACAAAACGTATTGTTTTATAACACACCCATATTCAGAGCTAGGTTAGAAACAATAGGTTATGGATAATACTAAAAATGTGCAGAATCGAAACTTACATAATACAGTTGCATAGGTGTTGTGCAGGTAGGGGAGAGTTTAACTAAGCAGAGTGTTACCATAACACATGAGTGCAGTAGTATACAATTATTATAAATACTACGTATAATATTTTACTTGCTTTTAAATGCTTTTATCTTATGTCATGCTTCATCTTTTCTCATTTTTTTCTGGCAGGTAAAATAATGCTGAAAATTGTAAACATTGTGTAACTAAAACTAGTACATTATATCAGCTTGAAATTAATAATGAGTTTCATAGTTTTCTTAAATTCTATGTGATTAATAATGATCATAAATCTTATAATTCATAATATTAATAATATTCTTATAGGACATACTAAATACATTCCTATTTTCAAAATATTTTCATTTAGAGGTATTTCTTTTTGCTGCTTTGGGTCTTTTTTTGTACTGAAAGTTTTAATTGTGCATAGCAGCTCTGCTCTCGGATTAAAACTCGCTGTTATCGCTGCAATTATTTGGTTTATTGGCCTCCACTGTTCATTTTTCATTACCCTCATTTGTTCTTCTTCAGCTGTTCAGATTGCCTTTGCCTTGTAAAGCCATTCTTCAGGGTGAGGGCAGACATAAAAGACCAGAAGAAGAAGAGGAAGAAGAGGAAGAAAAAAAAATGTGTACAATATGTTCATTGTATTGTAGCCTGTGTAGATTGTTTGTATTCTTTTCTAAAGCTATTGTGTACTGTGAGTCAGTATCAACATTATCAATACCGTCTAGAGTTTCTAAAGAAAAACCTTTGAATTGTATGCATTGCGGTATGAACATAACAGATGAGCACATCGCTGTCTTATCTAGCAAGTTACAAAAGAATCCAGTCAAAAATCTAAGGTAACACAGGCCACACTCACTTCTGATATGGTCAATGTTGATATCATCCTTACAAAGAGACATAAAAGAAAAAAATGGTATAAAAATTGTATATGAGAGTTGTAAGGCAAAAAAAAAAAACTCCTAACCAAGAATTTGCCAAATAAAAATTATAACTTGACACATGGCATGATAAGAACCTTATAACAACAGTTGAACATGGGGGTAGTGGCAAAATGTAGCAATGCTTTCCTACTTCAAGACCTTAGAAGTCATAATATTGAAACAAAAGATTGTCTTGGAGTTGCCATAATTATTGGAAACGTTTACCTGAAAATCTTGATGGAAAAAGGCTGAAGTGCACTTGTGTAATGCAAACAAATTAAGGTTTTGAAGTGACCTAATCAAAGTCCAGACATTGAGGACTTTAAATGGGCAGTTCACAGCATGCCAGTGTGACTGAATGAAAGCAATTCTAAAACAAAGAGTGAGCTACTGTAGTTAATTCCTTCACATTAACAGACTGATGTTTCATTATAATAGGTGCAGGGTACAAGGGGATAGGGGCAAATATTTGTACTGCTTAAAAACCTGAACAACACAGATTACCAAATAAAACAATAATTAAAATTTTGATGTTACTTTTGTCATGTTTACCGTGTCTTATATGACGTTCTTATCTTCTTTGATTTGTATTGACAAGATATTCTTAAAAATAAAGTAAACTCATGAGTAAGCAATATTGCTATATGAGAGAAATGCATTTTATTTATGCATTTTGTGGCGCGTTATTTGTGCTAACCAATTTAAAAGAAAGCACAGAAATTAATAAAACTGTCATATTGCTTTTTGGTTTAAATTAATTATATGGAGAAAAAATAAGAATGTACTTAACCTATGACTCATCAGTGGTGCTGACTGACCATTATAATTCTTTTTTCCTCTCTCTCTCTCTCTCTCTCTCTCTCTCTCTCTCTTTCTCTCTCTCTCTTCAATAATAATAATAATAATAACAATAACAATAATAAAACCAATAATAATAATAAACCATCTAATTTATATAGCACATTTCTAAAGCCTATTAAAAACAGTGACGAGTTGGAAGTGGAAAAAAGAGTGCAGAAGTATTGGTTGTAAAAATATAAACAAGATCCGTAACAATATGAACAAAGAAATCAAGAATTTTAGCCAAAGATATAGGTATGAGTATTAAGGTTGAATAATATGAATGCTTTGTTTTAATTTGCAGCTTGTAGGGCTGTGCACTATGGTGGATACATCTGAATGTCATCTGCAAAATGTTGGATGATAAGCTCCTACTTGCTAATGAGCTAGCCAAGGGGAAACATTTATTATTAGAAAGAAGGTCAGTCAAGGACTGACTCTTGAAGGAACCCTGTGTTATAGAAACTATAAAGAACATTTGATACTAAATGGTTATCAAGTGAACTACCTAAAAGTACTGTATGTCATAATAAAGTCATAGTTATCCATTTCAACAGAAATGAGAAGAAGCCAGATAATCTGGTGCAGCACTCCATCACTCTCAATCTTGGACAAATCGCTATTACAGTACATGACCTAAAAGTGTGTTTAGGCCATTTGTTGGAAAACAAATGATGATCCCAATAAATGCAGACCAGATGGAATGGCATGTTGTTGCAAAAGTCTTTGGTAGCCATGTTGGTTAAGTGTGCCATAATGTGCCCTTAATTTTGACTAAATGACAAACAGTGTCACCAGCAATGCACCTGCACTCTATCGTACCTCCTCCATCCAAGAAAGCATTAGGAATCAATAATGACAAATTTAGCCTCAGACTAAAGGACAGTTTTCCCAGTGATCTAATGTCTATTCTTTGTATTTCGGGGCCAAGCAAATTATTCAGTTTGTCCTTCTTCCAAAGTAATGGTTTCTTTGCCACAATTTGACCATCTAAACAGTGGATGTTAAAACAAATCTGCACATGATCTCTGAAAAGCATTTATGTAGATGTGTGTTTCCTTAGGCTGATAATTCTGATAAACTTATCCTCTGCAGCAGAGGTGGGTTTTGGTTTTCCCTGCTTGGAATAGTACTCATGAAAGCCTGCTTCATTAATGCATCTAATGGTTTTGGTGACTGCAATTGGGTATATATTTAAAGTTTTTGAGATTTTACTGACCTTGAGTTCTTAATCATGGACTTTTCTCTCTACTTACCTTAGTGTTTCTTGCCATAATATGGATTTGTACAGTAGATGTAGTAGCACTAATATGAATCTATAATCACAATTCCCTTTGCTCAAGACAACTGACTGTCTAAAGCACATTAAGAATGCAAGAAATGTCAGAAATTACCTTTTGACAATGTACACCTATAAATGTAAAACTATTCAAGGTGTCTACTTAATGAATCCCAATGAGTGTGCCAAGCTGTCATCAAAACTAAATATAGGTTATTTGGACAATCTCAAATATTAAACATATTCTGGGTTGTTTTCTTTCATAATACAGATGACTTCAGTATTAATGTACAATGTTAAAAATAATACAAATAAAGCAAAAATCACTAAAGGAGAATGTCTAAACTTTTAACTCATACTGTATATACATCAAGCCCAGGAAATTACCAGGATATTTAGTGTTCACTGACTTTTCTTAAAAACTTACTTAAGTCCCATATTGAATCAGCATGCAATGACATGCTGTATCGTTTGCTCAAATTATATTTTGATTAAATATTTGTATATTATTTATTATTATTTTAAGTGAGTCAATCTAATTTCTACTAAGTACTTTAAATTCTTTTTAAGAAGATATAACTTTGAATAAATGGTTAGTAAGTGGCAAAAAAACAAACATATTTACAGTCTAGAATGTGCATTGGTGATCTTAGCCCAATGGGGAGGTGATAGGGAAGTGGTAGCTTAGTGGTCAAGGCTGCCACCCTTGGGGCCCCTGATCAATGCACTTAACAGCTCCGTGCTCAAGAGGGGCTGTATCATGGATGACACTGGGCTCTGACCCCAACCTTCTAACATCGCTAGGATATGCAAAGAAAGAATATAACTGTGCTGTAATATACATGTGACAAGTATAAAGCACACTTTTTTTTTTTTTTTTTTTTATCAAACCACATTTATCCATACAATTAAAACCATCTGCCAGGTGAGATTGAGCTTTGAACAATAGTGTGATTAAACAATGTATGCAGTGTGGCAGGGCTTAATTTCCACATTAAAGAGACCACAGCTATTAAGGAACAGCTCTGCCATAAAAAAAGTATAGATTTGTATCAATGTGTAAATAGGTTTTACATAACCTTAAAGTAACACCACATGGTTTCCCTGAAGAACATTGCCCAGAACATCACACCGCCTCAGTTAGCTCACCTATTTGCCATATTGCATATTGATACCCCAAGGTAAACAACCCTAAACTGCCTTCATCTCTTGTTCCACTGTCTAGCTCTGATTCTTACTTACTCATTGTTGGTTCTTTTGGTGGTGGACAATGGTAGACATGGGCACACTGACCAATTCATTAACCCAAAAACAAGAATTGATGCACTGTGTGAAAGTCCTTATAATAAATTTAGTCAGGAAGAAGAGTGAGGTAGGGTATACCAGTATCATATAGAAAATGGCCATATATTGAGATTGAGTAAAAAACAAAACAAAAAATACATTTTGTTTCTCCATTTTGATTAAAGTCAAAATGTTGAACATAAATTTAATATGGAGATAATAAGAAATATGTAATATAACCTAGTAATCTATGCCAGTACATCCTGTTAAATCTACTGCATGACCTCATAAATAAGAAGTGAAAACAGTATGCTGGGTAAAATAAAAACATTCAGATACATCTACAATATTTTTTCAGTTTCTGTCAAAAGAGGTCTAAGAAAGGAACAGTGGTGAACCAGCAACAGGCTCATGGGTGGCCCAGGTTCAGTGATGCACGTGGGGAGCAAAAGCTGGCCATTGTGTTCTGCTTCAACAGGCGAGCTACTGTAGCTCAAATTGCTGAATAGGTTAATGCTATCAATGCTCGAAAAGTCAGGGCTGGTTCAGCAGCAAGAGCGGGGCCAACACAATAATAGGCAGGTGGTCATAATTGTATGTCTGTTTGGCTTACTGAACAGGTTGAGGTAAGAAGTTCACAAAGTTCAGAAAGAAAACATAGTAGAATAGTAGTTGGTCAATAAATGCTGGATGGATTTGTGATATTTTTTTTTTGGCCAAAACACATTACATTATAAAAA
>MU533908.1:3669789-3809071 GCA_024362625.1 Silurus asotus
TTTTGGACCTAATTTTTTTTTTTCAAAAAAAAAAAAAAAAAAAAAAAAAAAAAAGATTTTTGATTGGTTGTTGTTTGTTTGACTGCAAATCCAAAAATAAGTATTTGTTTGCAAAAACATAAATGTGTATGTGTGTGTTTAGATGCATGTGTGGCAAAAACTTGCAGACATATTTTTTTTCAGTAGAAGCACAATATGTTTGTCTTTCTGTCCTTATTGCTAGGGCAGACCTGACACCTCTTTCGTTTAGAATCAGATGGCTTCTGTGGGGTTGTGGCTGTTGCTGTGCTGGTTGATGTTGAGGCAGGGCTGGCTGAGGAAGATGCTGGTGCTGATGCTTCTTGAGTTGCTGATGGCATGGATAGAGTGTTAGGTGAACTCTGCAGCTCTCTAACTATGGCTGGGTCTCAGCTTCTCTCAATGGGTGTCTTGACTAAGGAACTTCCTAGCTCCTCAAGAAACATTTATCGCTTGTTTTTTTTGGTGAGTTCCACCCTAGCTAGATGTGGTGCCACAACACAATTAAATTGTATGCAGACACATCTAGGATGTTATAAAACACAACCACTGGCCATCTCCTGGTCATTCCCTGGCAAGTGTAGGTGACAGTCAGCTTATCCAGGTTGTCCACTCCTTTGTTTTTATTATAGTCCAGGATATGTATGGGCTTTGTCTCACTTCCTGATGACACATCTGCATCTTTGTGAATTGTGGACATAAGTACCATATGTATCATCTGTATCGCGATGCTGCTCTGTGTCCGCTGTCTCATTTTCAGCGAAGAGATGATTTTAATCTTCTCATTTTATGCATGCTGCAAACTGGATATATGCATTCTGCAAGTCACCAACTCTAAACTGAATTGGTCTTATGCCTGTCTTACATGTCCATTTTTGTTTGTTTGTTTTGCTTGTTCAGGGAAGGGGACAAACAGGCTACAAAAAAGAAGCCCCTAAGTAAAGCTTACAGGGTTAGGAGAGGAGTTGACTGTCAGTGAGCTGTTGGCTGACTGTGTTAGTGAGCTGACAGTGTGTTTATGATTTTAAATTTAGAACTAATTATTGTTTTAAAATGTTATAATATAAATGGGTCGAAACCGACCCTGACACCACAAAGGTCATAATTTTAATCAGAGAAATTTATAATTTTGTTAAAGAGATTTTTTTGGCTTTATTTTGTTTAAATAGAGGTTCCTAAAAAAGTAAAAAAAAACCTTGATGCAATAAACATATTTATGTGGTACTTCTGTGCATTTAAACCTACAAACGGGTCGGTGCCGACCCTAACACAAGAGGAAGGTTAAAAATGTTTTTATTAAAATATTACATTTTATACTCATAATTTTCACCTTTATTTGCATGAACCTGGTGAACCTGGCTGCAGGGTTTCTAGCCCAGGAACATGGTGACAAATTTTGCTCAGATTTCTTTCCAAATCTTTAGACAACATAGCACAAGGTTTGCCCTCATGCATGCGTGCAGTGGCTGCCGATGGTCTGATGGTCCGGGATGCTGAGAAAACAGTGCTGTGACATGCTTTGTTACTGTACACCTCACATCAGGTAACAGCTATTTCACATAACCTCAACACAAAAGATATGACAGCACGACGTAGATCTGGTTATGAAATCACGCTCTTGGCAACAGAAAACGTAACCATTAAGCCTTCTTCTCAGCCGCATTCAGCTGTAGTAACGCTGCGTGATCTGCTAGACTTGTGGTTTTAAAGTCACACAGGATTGCCTTAAACACATTGAACTAGAGACCTCTTGTAGGCCCGATCTTTTAGATATGGCCCTGGAAGAGGGGGATTGCCTATATATATATAGATCAGGGGTCACCAGCCTTTCTGAAACTGAGAGCTACTTCTTGGGTACCATTAATGTGAAGGGCTAACAGTTTGATAGACACAGTTTTCATTTTGATCTGAAATAACACATTTGCTCAATTTACCTTCAATTATATGTTATTATTGATAATTAATGATATTTATCTATTTGAGGACACTGATCATGTTAATGATTTCTCATAAGTATCAACAATGATTTTATATATATATATATATTTATTTATTTATTTATTTATTTATTTTTTGAGTAAATTCTTATGTTAAGTAAATGATGCTGAACAGTCAAATGAAATTTTAAATGTATTGATTGACACCAGCATGCACTCATTATTGATTTGAATGAGGGGACCTCTCTAATATGTACTCTTTAGTGTTTTCTTTTATTTTGCTTCGAATAAACTATAATATTTCACAATAATAATGCTTTACCTAAAGTTGCTCAAATAAATCCTCAAGGCCAACCCACAATACAGAATTACATCAGCAACACGATTATACATTTTCCTTATTATTACTCAGAGGCTGAAATAGCCTCTTAAATTTCTCATCTGGTTTTGCGAATTGGACTGCATTCTGCATTGAGCAAAAGTTTCTTCAATCTATAATTCAGGACACAATCACGTCTGCAATGCCAGAGGACAATCTGTTTTTCTTTCTCTTGGTTCTTTCTTAGTCTTTGTATAGTTTTCCTTAGCTTTTACACTTTTTTCCAATAAAACTTCCTGGGTTTGTGAAATTGTAGTGTATTCAGAAAAAAATAGTTCTTTGTATTTTTATGTATGTCCTTGATTAATACATCATAAAGGAATAATCAACATTAATCCTATGCGAGAGACTGGAACCATTATCCATCTATCTATTCTAAGAAGAAAAAATAAATAAAATTATTAAATCTGTTATTGAGTTTTCTTACTAATTAAAGTTATATAGATAGTAGATAGTCTACATGTTTATATAGATAATCTCTGAATAACTTAATTATATGGTTCATTTAATTAATACAAAAATATAGCATAAATCAAATCAGTTGTTAAGCTCTAAACCTGAAAAATTTCATTCCACTCATATTTGAGTATTTTCTTTTTGTTTTTTGTTTTTTATTAGATGTATTACAAGTGAGATTTCCGTTGCTACAATTGCAGATTGTCTCAAATGAAGATGGAACATCTAAAATATATAATTTTTTATGTTTAGCTTGTGTTCTATAATATTGGCATGTTCAAATGGAAATTCAATATATGTCCTAATATTGCTGTTTCATATCCTTTAAGTCATTTCACTAGATTTTGAAGTGTGCTTGTGGAAATGTTGTGCTTATTCAGCATGTTAGTAAAGTCAGGAACTGATGTAGGGTGAGGAGGCCTGGTGTGCCGTGACCATTTCAGTTCTCCCTGATAGAAGTGGAGGTAGACCTCTCTATTCATTTGTAGGGTCCTCTAGTCAATTAGGGCCCTGGAGTTGATCAGTATTACTAAAGTTAGTATAATATGAGTATAGATTCTTGAGTCATGAAAAGGGAAAGTACTAGAAAATAAAATGATGTACTGGATAATAGCTTTTATTGTGTTTACATAGCTAATTTAAGGCATTTTTTACACCAACTATTTCTCTTTAATAGGCCATATTATTTTGTCTTACGTAAACTAACAAATCTTATTGCTTTGCTTTATGTTTTGCATGGCTTTGTAGCTGGTCAAGTCATTAATATGACAACTATCTATTAAATGTGTGCATGCACATTAAGTGAGCAAGATATCCAAACTAGACGATATAATCTATATGAATTATCATAGGATACCGTTTGTTTCCTGAACAAGCTGGATTTTAGAGAATATCACCTTTCCTCTGTAAATGCTCTCGTGGATTAGTTTTGCTTGTATTCAGCTTGATAAATGATGCCTATTATCAGGATGAAGAGAGGTGTGATGATCCAAGGACCTTTCTTTACTGGGGTTTTGTGTGAGTGGCTTCTTAAGTTTATTGTCAATGAAGGGGGAATCGAGGTGAGCTGTCACTGCTGGTAGAAACTGACACAGGTGGGCAGTGGTACAGCATCTAAATTCAATATCTGGCCTAAACTAAATCATTCTGTTACAAACAAAATAAAGGTGTACTCCACCTTATTAAAGGCATTGTATACACGTATTGTTTTGTCCTGTTGCTATACTTACATATGGCCAGTGTTGGGCAGTAATGCGTTACCGGTAACGTGTTACTTTTGACAGTAACTACTACTGTAACACGTTACTTTAAAAATAAAGTAACTTTGTTACCGTTACCATATGGTGCGTTACCCGTTTACAGCAGCGTCGCATTGTAGGATTGGTGGATAAACCACTGTAAACATGAAGAAGACATGCTGTGGGCATGTCTCTATTTATTCAGGTCAAATGTAAGCTGTGTCTTCCTGGTTCGAAGGTCTTATCTACTGCGATAAACAGCAACTCCAATCTGTCGAAGCTCCTTCGGAAACTCCACGCCTCAACAGCAGAAGCCACTTTAGTTTTTGATTGTGAATATATATAGAAATCCTTGTGATATATTCAGTTACTTTTTTAATGAAGTAACGAGTAACTGTAACTAGTTACTATTTTTTAGTAACAAGCACAACACTGCATATTGCTATATTAAAGTCTACAGTAAACAATAAAATATTCCATTAATAAAACAATTTAGTTTGTAGGCAAGGACAGTGAATTACTTCCATATGAGCAATAGGTCTATAGGAGAAGGGATGTGTCCACTCTTGCTTAGCCTCAATTGCATTTAATGGTGGCATAAAACTAGCAAAACATAAAGAGAAATGTAAAGCCTTAATAGCAAAATGATTAAATTCATTATTTTACTTAAACCTTTTTTAAAATTTTGTACAATGATGAAACAAAACTAAAATTACAACTGCTTCCTAAAATATTGAGAAGGGCTTTGTGCATTTTGTGACACTGCTTCTGATAATCCTTAAGGTGTAAAACATGCAGAAAAACATTCATATTGGCACATTAATCATATATTTGTACTATTTATTACTGGTATAATAGTAACAAAGTGTTGCTGAACTACATTAAACTATCAGTAGAAGCAAGTCATGTTCTCCATCACTTGCAGCTGGCTCTCGTTTTAGCCTGGTTACATTTAATTTGTTTTCACTTCTTATTGCTTGTAAGATTTTATCTACTCTTCTCTGTTCAAATTCTTGATCTTTTTCCATGGTTTTGCTTATTTTAATGCACTTTACATCTACAATAACATCTGCTGTCTCTAAAATTCTCTGGCAACCACATTTTCTAAAGATGTTAGCTGACCAGGAAATATTATATATAAATATTACATAAATACCAAAATATATTTAATATCTCACATCTCGCCATTCCAACACTTTCTTTAAAAGCCACATTCTAGTTCCCTTTCAGGAAATCAAACTGTGTTGCAACACTTTGGGAACGGTTCCACATTGTTCACTCTCCGAATCACGTGTGTAATCCAGCCAATAGAGAGATGCAACGTCACCAGAAGGGTGACATAATGGCCAGGAAGCTACAAAGCACTCATGCAGTGAGCAGTAAAAGGGGTGGGGGGGGGGGGGGGGGGGTGAGATTGGTAGTACACAGCCTGTGTGTATTTGCTTAGGAGAGGAGCATGCCAAGTCAGCTTTTGAGGTAGTTGAGCACTCTCCCTCGTGGCTCTGACCCCTGCTGTTGTTGTTGGTGGTTTCTTCCCCCACCATGAGCAGCGCGTTGCTCCACCTTTCTAATTCTGAGGAGGGAGAGATTATAGAGACTAGTAAACCCACATGCTCCTGGAGCTTAAACTAGCTTGACCAGATGAGAAGCGGAAGCAGCAGGCACTCAGTAAGCTGCATGAGCGCTTCCTGCTCCCCGTGACACAGCCTTCACACCAGGGCCTGCTTTTCTTCCTGGATCTGCACACTGAGGTGTCCAGGTCCTGGGATAGCCCACATGCTGTATGCCTGGATGGTCTTTTTTGGCCTGTTCGTTGGCAAGTTCCAGGAGGCGGCATTTTAGAGCTACTTTCTTTGTAGGTCCCGAAGGGGCTCAAGGGCCCCGGGGCGATGCTCTCGGCCCAAACCCAAGGAGTCAGCGGACCTGAGGGTTGTCCTCTCTGTCAAGTGGGCCTCTGCCTCTATTTTGGGATGCTCCTTAAACAACTCGCTAATGAATCTCAGGATGCTTACCTTCAAACAGAGGTTGTGTCTCAGATCAGGTCAGAGGACCGGTTTGTCACAGTAGATCAAAAGGATGCATACTTCCACATATCCATCATTCTGGCTGACATGAGTTTCTTGAAGTTTTCTTTCAATTAGAGTTTCTGGCAGTCTGGCATCGAGATGTCATACTAGCCTGTATGAAGGAGCTGGGGTTAAGACTAAAAGAAAAGTCTGCTTTTTCCAGTACAGAGAATCACCTTCTTAGGTGTAGTGTTGGACTCTTCATTTATGCAGGCACAGCTGTCTTCTGCTCGGATTGAGGCTATCTTCGTGGCAGTCAAGAAAGTGAGAGAAGGCCAGTCACTCACTGTGAATCAGTTTCAGAGGCTGCTGGGGATCATGGCAGCAGCATCCATTGTGATCCCACTTGGCCTTCTGCACATGAGACCCCTACAATGGTGGCTCAAAAACAGGTGGTTCTCCCACAAGGGCTACCCACCCCGCACTATCAAAGTCTCGCTGCGAGCCCTTCGAGCCTTAGATATCTTGTTGCTATATGGGCTGGCACAACATATCCTCATTTAGGCCCAGAGAAGACTGCTCCCATTGAGAGCTGCTTACATCCTCTCTCCCAGGCAGGGGGCACCTTGGTTCACCCCCACCCAGAGATTTGGAGACAGTGGTTGTGGCCCCTGAGGGTGCACAGTTCCTAGCAGCTGGTCTCTCTACCGTTGTAGTGAAGACTATTCTCCAATCCAGAGCTCCCTCCACAAGGAGGTTGTATCCCGCTAAATGGCATCTGTTCTCTGCTTGGTGCGAACACCCCCATTTAAACCAAGTTAACTGCCTGTTTGGTTCAGTGCTGTAGTTCCTGCAGGAACAGTTTGCCCCATGGTTGGCTCCATTAACCTTGAATGGTTACGTGTCCGCTAGCACCACTTATTTTGCTCTGCTTGCTGAGCAGTCGCTGGGTAAACAGCCTTTTTTGGTAAAACATTTCCTGCATGGCAACTGGAGGCTGAGGCCTAAGATGTGACCCAGAGTGCCTGTGTGGGAATTGGCTGACATGCTGAAGGTTCTGTCTAAGCCCCACTTTGAGCTTGAGGTGACCCTTAGCTATTTGTCGATCAATAATCTTTTTCTTCTTGCTATATCCTCCTTGAAGAGGGTCGGGGTCCTACAGGCTCTTTCCGTGGTCCCATCTCTCCTAGACACATACGGCCACAGGATGAGTCCGTAAAGGAAGTTGGAGCAGCTGCTTGTCTGCTATGGCCTCTATGAAAAAAGCCTACCTGCCAACAAACAGACTCTCAGTAGGTGAATTGTGTGGTGGCCTCTACAACCTGGTCTGCTTGATTCACACTCCAGGACATTTGCAAAGATGCGGCCTGGTCCACCATGCTAAACTTCATCAGGTTCTCTAACCTTGACCTAAGACCCATGATCTTACACACTAGGCAGGGACTGGTCAGTGTGGCAAGCTTGGACTCTCATTCCGTTGCAATGCAGCTCAAGTTCCGGAAAGGGAACATCTCTAGGTTATGTAAGTAACCCTAGTTCCCTGAGGGAGGGATTTTTTACGGAGCGTGGATCGGTATGTGAAGCTGAACCCAGCCAGTTATCCCACAGAAGAAGCAAAAATCGCCCTCCACATGTTTCTGACTGAGGAATCTCTCTCCCTTGCCAGAGAGCTGTGGAGCACGACTGAGGGCAAAATCAGCTATTGAGCCTGGTTCCTCCAGCTTCTCACCAGGGAACTCGGGATAACCACGGCTGATCTCCATCTCCTCTCCCCCGCCTCTGAGAACGCCGTTCCTTATCAGAGCTTCCAGGAGGTCACCACGCTGCTTCAGGCCCTCCAGGTCAGCTCCGCTCCACCGAAGGTCCTACAAGGGATCTCCGCTGTGCCCCAGGAAATCTAAGCTGGCTCCGTTTCGTTCCAGGACCTCCAGGAGCTCTCCATCCTGCTCCAGAACCTTCGGTTTGGCCCGCTCCAGAGAGTCCCCGAGAGCTTGGTTCCGCTCCAGGCGAGCTCCTCTCCGCTCCAGGGTCTCCAGGCGAGCTCCTCTCTGCTCCCGGGTCTCCAGGCGAGCTCCTCTTCGCTCCCGGTCCCTGACGTGAGCTCCCCTTCACTCCCCAAGGACAGCTCAGTTTCGTCCCAGGACTCCCGGGAAAGCAAGAAGAACTCGGTTCCGCGCCAGCATCTCAAGGAGAGCTCGGTTCCACGCCAACGCTTTCCCGAGAACACCTCTTCATTCAATGGAATCCCGAAGCACACAACTCGCCTCCGAGGCTGCGAAAGGGACGTCGAACCCGTTGCCCCGGGCATCACCGAAAGCTATGGCTTGCCCCACAGTCTCCCTGAAGGCGACATCACCTCTCAAAGCTCCGCTTCACCGAAGGGACCCCCAGAGCTCTAAACTCAGCTTCGAGACTGCGAAAGGGACGTCGAACCGCTGCCCCTGGCTTCACCCGAAGGCGACGGCTCGCCCCACAGTCTCCCAAAAGGTGACGTCTCGCACCACTAGCACTCAGAAGACCAAGTCTCGCTCCCGAGCTTCTCTCATGGTGACATCTTGCTCCCAAGCTCCTCCTATGGCGACGTCTCGCTCCTGAGCTCCTCCCTCGGTGACGGCTCACCTCAGGACCCCTCTCTCAGTGACATCCTGCCTCCAAGCTCCCTGGACGAAGACAGGTCGCTTCTGAGCTCCCTGGAGGGTAAGATCGCACCAATGAATCCTGCCGAGGTCATCGCTCAGCCTCTGTGCGCAGTCAGGGGCGTCGCTCCATCTCCGGTCTCCATCCAGAGGGTCTTCCAGCTGGTAAGCCCCGTTGAGTGCTCTGCCCTGCCTTCAGTAGTCACCAGGGTTGTCTCTCCACTCCAGGTCCCCGTGGGTGATGAGGCTCCGTTCCAGACCTTCCTGGGTGACGTCGATCCGTTACAGGCCTCTGGGGAGGACTCCGCCCAGCCTCGGGTCATCGCCAGGACCGCCTCTCAGCTCCAGACCACTGCAGTGGAGGTCACTTAGCTGCCAGTCTCCGCTAAGGGAGTGGCTCCGTTCCTGGTCTCCGCCTTGGGCGTCGCTCCGCTTCCAGTCTCCGTGGAGGGCATCTCTCTGCCTCTGCTCTCCGCTGTGGAAGGCACTCGGCCTCTGGAGGGGCGCTGCTGGGTTCCGATCGTTTGCTGGAAGCATCGCTACGCCTCCGGCCTCGGCCGACGTCGTCACCCAGTCGCCAGACACCGCTGAGGGCTTCGCCACGCGCCAGGTCTCCTCTAAGAGCAGCACTCCACCTTCAGTCTCCGTTGAGGGCGTCGCTCCGCTCCAGGTCTTCGTGGAAGTCATTGCTCCGCCTGCGGTCTCCGCTGATGGCATCGCTCTGCTCCAGGTCCCAGCCGTGGGCATCACCCCTTTCCGGGGTCTCCGCTGTGGCCGTCTCCCAGCTCCAGGTCTCCGCCGAGGGCCTCAAGCTGCCTCCTGTCTCCGTCGAGGGCGTCGCTCCGCTCCAGGTCTCCAGGGGGATTGTCTCCCAGCCTCCTGTCTCTGCCAAGGGCGTCGCTCCGGTCCAGGTCTCCAGGGGGTCGGCTCTCCGCCTCCCGTCTCCACCAAGGGCGTCGTTCCTCTCCGGGTCTCCATGGGGGTCCTCGCTCCGCTTGCAGCCTCCGCAGAGGCTGCTCTGGGTTCTGCTCTGGGTGTCCGTGGTGAACATCTTTACGCCTCCAGTATGCGCCGAGGGCTTCGCCTCGTTCCTGGCCTCCGCGTGGGATTGTGTTCCGTACCGGTGCCCCGCTGGGGTCGTTGTCCTGTTCCGACTCTCCGCAGTGGTGGTCGCTTTGCCTCGGGCCCTTCCCTGCTGTTCCTGACTTCATGCCGGTTCCGGCCGGGTCCCCTTCGACCCTGGAGGACTGGAGGGGCCCTCCTCTGAGTGCCTGGGCCCACCAGGCAGTTGGCGGTTTCGGCGTCCGGTGCCGCCCCTTTGGAGGGGTGGGGGGGGATCAGGAATCCTCCTGCCACGCCTCCTTCAGAGGCTGTCATTGTCTCCGCGCTCTCCCAAGCTCGCAGCGCAAATCATGCCCAGCTAAAGCGCGTTACCCACTCACTCCCAGCGCCCAAATAAACCGCTCACTCACCCACACTCGCTGTCCGTTTGCCGGATATTCCCGATCTACGCGGGTATTTTGTGTTGGCTCTGCCTTTGTTCAATAAAGTTTCTGTTTGATGTTACTCCGGCAAATATATATATATATATATTAAGATTTAACTATTAATTATTACAATTATAAATTCAATGAAATGCATATAATAAACCTTGCAATTGTAAGAGCATATGCTAGCATGTGGGCCAATATAGTTTATTCTTGTTTAATTGGTGATTTTTTTATTAGTTTTGTCATATAGTTAATCCTCAAATCATAGAGACAAAAGAGATAAAAAAATATATAAAATGCATACATAAAACAATTTTCCACTTCAAAAAAATATATATTTTCCACTTTAGTGTTTCTGGAGGTTCTGTAGCATCTGAGAATTACTAGGAAAAAAATGTCACTGAAATTTGGGAGTTAAACATTTGTAGCATAGTGGTGAATAAAAAAAGGTAAAAAAAAAATAAAAATAAAAAAAATAAAGCATTAAAGAAGGAACAAACAACAGGTAAACACAATCAACAAAGGTACCAAAAAGCTTACAGAGTGTACAAACAATGGACAGAAGCCGTGAGCATATACGGAAAGTGCAAGTGAATTATTCTAAAGTCTTACCCAAAAGAAAGAAGTACACATTTCACAAGTTTTGAAGTTTTAGGCATGTCTCTGTGTGAGTGAAGCCGAGCACTCATCTCCTGCCAGATGTATACACATGCCTGTGTAGGAGGAAATGTTGTGACACACTCTTACACAAATGAAATGACAGCAGTGGATGCATGGATCATGACAAACTGTCAGCAAGATAGTTTCATTTAGTCTTTCTGCACAGCTGTGCAATGAAAATGATCTCGCATCACTTTCAGGAAACAATCCGGCACATTGGAAGTCAATAGGCTTGGAAATTACAGAGAGTGTGATTTCATGACCCGACACCTGCGCAAGTCAAAATATCAAACCCTGTGTTCCAGTGAATACAGTTATTCAGCTTTCAAGCTGTCACATTCTTTGTGTTTAACTGTGAAGTGCATCTACATGACAGGTAATTCTTGGAAGTAGGTGTTGCCTGCATTTGGAACAGAGCTCGCATTTATCATGCTCAAAACATCATCAGTGCAACACCAAGGACATCATTAACTGAACGTTTCAGTGTGTATTTGTGTCATTCTAAAGGGCCACAAAAAGGGAGATAAAGGCATGCAGAATTCCATTGTGTGGTTGTGTTTAGGCTGTCCACAAACTAACTGTGTGCTCTATCAGGAAAACTATGATTGTTTAAATCAGCAGAAGGCTTGTCTGCCTAGCAAGCTGGACAAGTGCTTCCTGCAACCCACATTACTGCCACCATGCCAGGGCTTGCATTTTTTGGGCCTTATTCTTCTCGCCCCTTAAGTCCCATGGTGTTGCTACATCGAATATAGTAGGACTGAGGGAGAGTGGTAATGGGGCGATGCCCTGGTCCGAAGAGATGCTGGCTAGCTGTCTCTCCCTGTGTTACCCTCAAAGTTCCAGCACTGCCCACCAAGCCCCTAAAAACCACTTTGGCACAGTTTGGCACAGGTCAACTTGTAACTTGTTATGCATTTGCATCTATTGTATTGTATAAAAATAAATATTCAATAAATAGTTTAATATTTCAGATCATTTAACTTGCTTATAAGAAATTCTAAAATGAAAAGCTTAAAAAGACTTGGAAAGTCTCAAAATGAGTGTGCAAATGGACAATAAGTGGACAAATAGGGTGAAATAGAACTATGTTGCAACATTTCAAAAACATGAACTTATCTGGGTCTGTTTTACATCAGCTACCCACTTCTTCACTTCAAAGGGAATCTCTGAGGAAACATTCTCTATAGGCACAGCGGGAATGCACTCTTCAACCTCACATTCCTCCTGTGCATGTGGCTTTTTTTTTGTCAATTTAAGTATGAAAGAGCAATACATTTGAAAGAGCACCCATTGAAGTACTATGTATTTTCCACTCTCTTGTCTATATGTAGGATGTCTCTGATGGTGAAGTGCTCATCTTGAGGGCACTTCTCCAAAGCTTGTGCATTCAGGGCAATGTCTCTAAAAGTGAAGTGCGCACTTTGGGTCTGTTGGGCATTGCTACTCAAATTGCCTTGAGGAAATGAACAGCATTTCATGATGAAATGAATGCTGATAGTGCTCTTCTCACATTCTCAGGTCACAGACTCAAGCCATGAATATTATTTTTATATTAAATGAATCGGATATAGCCCTCCAGTGATAAGGACTCAGATAAATAGATCTGTTAGGAGTTCTGAGTGTGTTCCAAACTCTAGTTCTTCTAAAGTGACAGGGGTTATCAACAATACTTAAATGAACATGTGATTTGGTACAAAGTAAACAGACACTGCACTATAAAACCAAAAAAACTAAACATAAAATAGCACACCTTTCAAAAAGTCTGCAATCAAGAAAAGGTCACATTTGGAGACCCTTTTGTCGCATCATATAATAGGTTGCACACTCTTAAAAAAAAAAAAAAAAAAATTTAGTAATCACAACATTTTTCATTTATTTTCTGCTGTTTACTGCAAATAAATAAAAATTAAGATAGTTTGAATAAAAATGTTTAAGGGAAATGTACAATGTAAAATGTCTCATTATAAAAAAATTATATTGTAATTTTCTTTGTACCTGGTATGTTGGATAGGTGCAGCTGGTACCAGTCACTACTAATTTTATTTCACTTAAAAGTATCACGAGATGTTGAGCGTTTAATAGTTTTATATCTTGTTAGATCTTGTCTTTGACAGTTGTGAATGTCTGTAGTGAGGTGGGTTGAGGTTATGGTGGTCAGATAGATTGGTTAGTTTAGTTAACGCTCTGATGAAAAGCTTTATATATTGTTCGGAGACCTTGTGTGATCTTTGGCCTTGTATGGACCACTCAGATCCCAAATATATCTTCGTGAGACAATTTTGACACCACTGGTTGCAGTCCACTACCAAGTACAGAACAATCTGATGTTTTATAAAAAAAAAAAAAAGATATCCTAACTCAATAGACACCTCTGTATTATCATCCCTCCTGCTCAGTCAATAGGAACATGTTGTTTTGGACTTAATAATGATAATGAATAATGATGGACCTTGTTAAAGAAAAACAACATTAAAAAAGTGTTTATCATTTTCTGATAGTATTGAACTCTGATAGTATTAGACATTTGGACCCTTTATTAGAGATGTAAAGAAATCAATGACCTGAGGGAACATACTGTAAAGAGAATCCATTAATTTTATATTGATTAAATGTCATCAGAGATAATATGAAACTGTAGGAAGATAATAACTGCTGTAGGAAGAAATGTGTAAAAACCTCACTATTTGTTTATACACCCAAAGTAGTTCATTCACTTATCTCTGTTAGATCCTGGTCTGAATATAATTGGATTTAACCCAAGTGTCAGGTTGTTTTTATATGACAATGTGTGCGCGCACACACACACACACACACACACACACACACACACACACACACACACACATAGAAATTCAGCATTTTTAACACTTCTAAGTGCAATCTAAGATCTTTCAGACAAACATTTTATTTTCTTACCTGGTGCTATACAATACATTCCATTTGTAGTAAAGTACACCATATTGCTAAAGAATATGCATCACACATTAAAAAAGTGCATAAACTACATAAAACATAAAAATTCAAACATAACACATACATAAAAAAACAGCATTTTAAATCCAGCTGAAATTGCTGATCTAAACAACATGATAACTTCCCAGGCATAATGTTCTAATATGAGCATGTTAGTGTAAAATCATCTCCACTCCCAGCCAAAATTAACATTGCTTTACCATGCAATTATAGACTTAGTACTAGAGTATTATATATTATAAAACACAAAAGAAGGTAACAAAGAAATAAACAACTAAAATCCGAACTATACGGTCAAAAAATGTGGCTTTAATAAATCACTATCTAAAAACTATTTAAATTCTCTTTGTATAAAAATAAAAATATGTGTGACAAATATGCAAAAAAAAAAAAAAAAAAAAAAAAAAAAGAAAGAAAGAAAAATACAAGCAATACTTTTCAAAAGCACTATATGTCAATGCAAATGTCTTTCTTTTGTGTGTGTGTGTGTGTGTGTGTGTGTGTGTGTGTGTGTGTGTGTGTGTGTGTGTGTGTGTGTGTGTTTTGTAATTGTGTTTTTAGTTGCTTTATCAGATTCAATTTTAATCTCTGTATTTTTGCAGGTCTAAAGACAAGCTCTTAGTTTATAGGTAATAAGTCTAGACACTAGTGATACATTTCCAAAAGAACATTGCCAAGGAAAAAGCCTGGCAGACACAGAGGCGTGAGTTGTGGCTCTGACTTTGAAGAACTTCCCCATGTGAATATTGATTGCTCAAGGTAAAGCTTGCACACACTTCACCCAAAAGTAACCTGGAAAAAAAGGACAAGCATGTATTGAAAAGTCACCAATTATTTGTACTGCATATTGTACCCACAAGAACATTAACCTCATTAGAAAGCCATCATGACTTCCTGATCCCTGCGGCTTTAGAACCAGAAATGCTAATTTTAATGTCAATGTGCTATTGGGATTTTAGTATTTATAACTTTTCTTGGACCTCTGCAACCCACAGCTATTGAATCACTGTTAAATGAGCTGTTAACTATTCTGCAACTATCACAAATAATGCTGTCCATTACAATACTGCTGTAAGATTGCTACTCTATAAAGACTGAAATAAAAAATTAAATGCTAATTCTTGTATTTTATCTCAATGAGAGTATATCAGCTAGGACATTGCGAACAAAACACATTCTTTGGGTAGAAATTAGAACTGGCTTTTTTTTGCCATTGCATTACAACTCTTGAATGTAATGTGAATCAATAATAAAAAAAACTAAAACAATGCTAACACAAATATTCTGGCTACTGCGCATATGCTGTTCTTTTTTGCTTTTCATTGCTATGTGCTTTTTGTTCTGTTTTTTGTTGTTTTCAGTACTGCTTCTGTCCATGTCCTGTCTTTGGTGTGTTGACTGATTGTGTCTATCTGTTCGGGGTAAACTGCTCTGTTTTGTTCGGACATTGTTATGAAATGAATGACTGAACAATTTTTAAACACACTTACATTTTGTTAATGGCTGCTTTACAGCACAAGCAGTCAAACAAAATGCCTTAAACTGCAGTGACAAAATGAGGACAACAGTGAACAAAAGGGAAATGCTGTGAATATTTAAAAAAGAAAGGCTAAAATGATGGCAATATTATTAGCATATTGGAAAGCCTTCAAGTTGTCTTTTGTTCTTGCCTAGTTTATCTTTCCCTAAGCAGGAGAAGCACTTTGACAGGCTATTAATGTGCCTTATTAGTGAGCTCTACACCTTTTGCATAGTGAATAACAAGAATTAAAGATAGAAATGATCATCTGACAATAAAACCTCATAGATTCTATTAATATATTACTTCTATTGCATTATTTTGTGTTCTGTGCCCATTCATCGCTAAGAGGAAATGAACATCATCACCTTAAACTGAACACTGTTAATTTAGAGAAATGGTGTGCTGTGTTGGGACTGAGAGACTTCTTCCCACATCACGCTTCATTTTACAGTTTAATATCAAGTTACAAGTTACAGCAAGGGAAATCTTTGACCGAGAAATTTATGTCACTAGTATGCAAATGAACAGTGAACACTGTTAGGTTCCCACATGGGGCTATTGTCCAGGGCAGGGATCTTTAACTTAAATTCTGCTCTGGCAATACCAGCATTTTTGAAATTTTTAAAGGAGCAATGAAATAAGTATTTAAATCTTCTTCTTTTTCTTATTATTATTACTATTACAGTAGTAGGAGTAGTACTTGTTATTGTATATCCTTTTTTATAATATGGTTTGTAAAATAGTATGCTACTAGTTGCCATTGTATTGTCTATGCCCCAGCGTAGACTTACACAATGTAAAGTTCACTGTAGATTTGTCAAAATGTCCTTAATGTTTATGTAATGGTTGGAAATTTTAACAAATCTACAGTTAACTTCACATTGTCTAAGTCTATGCTGGGGAAATATTCTATTGTTTATTTTACTTTAATGGAAATGATTAAGTATATTTAGAATGTACTGCACTTATTCATTTTTGGTTTTGACTATGGAAAACATGACTCATTGGCTATTTTTTATGCCTACTAGTTGATTAGTAAAAATAAACAGTCGCCTGTTTGTGGAGACCCTATATGTAGAGTATATCTTTACATACCCAATACTAAAATCACATAGAAACCAAATCTAACTAGCCTAACTGGCATCAAACACAAATAAATAAAGTATTTATTTTGACAACTGTTTAAGCTTTTCACAATTACACCCACAGGCTTTTAAGACATTGGTAAGGATGAACAATAAAATATTAATATTAATATTAATATTAATATTGACAGTTAAAATGATTATATGCTATGGTGGTGGTGGTGAATACAAGACTATATAAAACTAGTAAACTCTAAAACAAACAAGCAAGCAAACAAGTAGAAATTATTCTGATTAGCTAATGTCTGGGCTCCGATGTACAGTCCTATGCCTGCTTGGTTAGGCCTCCATTTTACAACTGGACAGGTCATACCAAAACAGATCATAAGGACCAGAAAGTACTGTATATCTGTCTATATAAAGGCAGCCAGAGAGGAAAGAGCAAAGAAGCAGAGGGGAAAGAGCAGTGAGAGTAGAAGGAAGCAGAGCATCTGAAATGACAAGCTAATTTATAACTTCTTTAGGTCAAGAAAGTTCAAGACTCGACAGTACTGATCAGCAGAACTTGGTATTGAACCTGACTTATGTTTACCCTCTTTATCCACTCCACATACTGTGTTGTCATGCTCAAGGAAAAAAACAGAAGTAACTGTAATGCTTACTGCAAGGACACTGCATTTTTGTACAACTTCATAACATCGTTTGTAAACCCCATTTCTAAAGGAATTGATACAGAGCAAATCAGATCTTAAAGCCAAGTCTTTTTTGAACAAACTGCCATGGTAACATGGTAGCAATATCAGGAACTATTGGCTATATAAGAATAGGTAGAGGGACAGATTAAATAAATAGAATGACTCACAGAACTTTTTTTTTTACTCATGATTTTCATGTCATGGTTTGTTCCCTTGATTAACATATTATGAATGTGAATAAATGTATGTAGGTAAACATGATATCCTTCTGGTCATTTTAGTAAGTATGGATAATTTTTGAATGGTTCAGTCAAAAAATATTTGGCTTATCTACACAAATGTTATATTATTTAGCTAGTATCTTCTTCTTCTTTCGGCTGCTCCCATTAGTGGTTGCCACAGCGGTTCATCCATCTCCATACCACCCTGTCCATTACATCTGTCTCTTCACACCAACTACCTGCATGTCTTCCCTCACCACATCCATGAACCTCCTCCTTGGCCTTCCTCTTTTCCTCCTGCCTGGCGGCTCCATTCTCAGTATTCTCCTACCAATATAACTCATGTCTCTCCTCTGCACATGTCCAAACCATCTCAATCTCGCCTCCCTGACCTTGTCACCAAACATGCGCTGTCCCTCTAATAAACTAAATTCTAATCTTGTCCATCCTGGTCACTCCCAACAAAAAGCTTAACATCTTCAGCTCTGCTACCATCAGCTCCACCTCTTGTCTTTTACTCAATGCCACTGTCTCTAATCCATACAACATTGCAGGTTTTACTACAGTCCTATAAACTTTATTCCTTGCAGATACCCTACTATCACAAATCACTCCTGTCACTCTTCTCCACCAACTCCACCCTGCCTGCACTCTTTTCTTTACTTCCCTAACACACTTTCCATTACTTTGCACTGTTGACCACAGGTACCTGAACTTCTCCACCTTCACCACTTCTTCTCCATGCAACCACACCACTCCACTGCCCTCCCTCTCATTCACACACATGTACTCTGTCTTACTCCTACTGACTTTTATTCCCCTTCTCTCCAACGTGTACCTCCACCTCTCCAGGCTCTTCTCAACCTGCGCACTACTCTCACCACAAATCACAATATCATCCACAAACATCATAGTCCAGGGAAACTCCTGTCCATCACCACTGCAAATAGGAAAGGGCTCAGGGCCGATCCTTGATGCAGCCCAACCTTCACCTTGAACCAGTCTGTCATTCCTACTGCACACTTCACTGCTGTCACACTGTCCTCATACATGTCCTGCACCAGCCTCACATACTTCTCTGACACACCTGACTTCCTCATACAATAACACAACTCCTCTCTTGGCACCCTGTCGTACGCCTTCTCTAAATCCACAAATACACAATGCAATTCCTCTTGTCCCTCTCTATACTTCTCCATCAACATTCTCAAAGCAGATAATGTGTCTTTGGTGCTTTTCCTCAGCATGAAACCATACTGTTGCTCACAGATGGTCACCTCTTCTATCAGCCTGGCTTCCACTACTCTTTCCCATAACTTTATGGTGTGACTGATCAACTTAATTCCCCTGTAGTTACTGCAGGTCTGCACCTCTCCTTTATGCTTGAAGATCAGTACCAGCACACTGCTTCTCCATTCCTCAGGCATCCTCTCACCTTCTAGAATCTTGTTAAACAATCTGGTTAAAAACTCCACTGCCATCTCGCCTAAACATCTGCATGCTTCTACCGGTATGTCATCTGGTCCAACCGACTTTCCACTCTTCATCCTCTTAATCGCTGCTCTCACTTCCTCCTTACTAATTCTACCCACTTCCTGCTTCACAATCTCCACATCATCCAACCCTCTCTTTCTCTCATTTTCCTCATTCATCAGCTGCTCAAAATACTCCCTCCATCTTCTCAACACACGCTCCTCACTAGTCAACACATTTAGCTAGTATGATGAGTGCAATAAATTGCTTAAGACTGGCATGCCATTATCTTTTGTCAAAATCATTTGAATATTACAGAAAATTACAGACAAGTATTACTTTAGAATCAGAATAGATTGGTATTTTTAGAATATAATTTTTGTCAGAAACTTGCATTTGGTAAAATGAAGTCTTTCATTAATTTGACAGATACAATCATAGTGGCTAAAATCACAAACTTTTACAATAATGTCAGATTCCCTTATTCAGAGTGACTTACAGTACATATCTAATTTATACACCTGAGCAGTTGAGGATTAAGGGCCTTGTTTAGAGGCCCAGTTGCAGCTGGATGGTGTTGGGATTTAAACTCATAGCCGTTTGATGATAAATACAATGATTTAATCCCTGATCTACCGCTTTCTAATTTTCCTGTATTTACATGAAATTAATTTTACATTGTTAAAAGGATTCTCATTTGTACACAAACTGAACAGCCAACCTCATTTGCACTGATTATAATACCTCACTAACTCGGATAATCAAAGGATGGCATGTTACCTGAAGACAGGTGTTGTTTGTGCTTGGACCAAATAGCTGGCCAGTGAACATCGCTGCTTCAAATGAACCTGTGACTTGGGTTGTTTAGCATACAATTACCCTACATTTCAAAGATGCTTTTATCCAAATTGGCTTACAACTGAGGCACAGTGAAGCTTGAACTTCTAGCCTTCCAGTCATTAAGGCATATATTTAACAGCTAAGCTACTGCTGCCTTACATTGATAACATTTGTGCAGACAGTCTAATGATTCTCAGTACTTTAAGTTGTGTTTGATTGATTTTGTGCTTGCTGTTGTGTACTGAGTTTGTATTGGGTTTTAAAGGGTATTGGCGCAGTTCACATGGTCTGAGTTTAAATGAATGTGAATAATGTTCACTCACATGCAAAGGAAACACACAAAGAATGCAAAAACTTAAGAACCCTATTTAACCAAACCATATTTGTGAAAGTGCCCTAAATTAAACTCAATGCACAAATCCATCAGTAATAGAGATTTCAGATCATTTAGATACTTATAGGATGGATGTGCACGCATTTATCTTTCCAATTCATTTTCCATCTCTTGGGGTGGGAGCCTGAACAATTCCATATTTGATTTTGGCTCAGCCGAGAGATTTAATCCGCCCTCAATTCTTAAAAAGGTTTGCACGGCAATGTGTTTATGCAATTGTTCCTGCTGCTGCAGTTCTGTGGGGACGTATCTACCTCATCCAACAGCCAAGATTAGTTTGTGAGTGTGTGAAAGCAACCAATAATACTTTGAATCCAAAGCCTTCCAAGGGTGTGAGAAGGTGAATTTAAATGCTGGTGTTGCAGATTTTCCTTTTCCTTTTTGAGCTGAATGCTGTTTTTGGTTATCCTCCCCTACTTTTTTTTTTTTTTTTTTTTCATGTCAGTGCAACTTTTGTGAATTTTTGCCTTAAAAAAATCTGCATCATAGATAAAATACATGCTGACATATATGTAACAGTCATCAGCTATAACAGTTAACATCTTCAACATTATATTAGTTATAATGGAAATTCAGTTTTATTTCACTTTTCTATTTTTATATGTTTGGTTTTATTGTTTTTCTATTCCATTGGATGTCACAGACCAGTTATAAAAGTAATTTACTTGTAATCTCCACACAGCCTGTGCTGTAGGAGGAGCTCCTGGAGGTAGCAAAGCAGACAGTGTCCTAGTGAGACTCAGTGAGCTGGATGAGCGTTTTCTGTGCCCCGTGTTAGAGCCCCCACGCTGCGGCCTACCATTCTTCCTCAACCTACACACCGAGGTGCCGCCACACGATGCGTGTGTTGCAGGCATACAAGGCTGACCTGCTATGAGAGGTGGATGAGGGATTCAGCTCTGGGGCTGACGACGTCACGCTGCGACCTAACCCTTAGGGCCGACCTAACCCTTATGGCCACCCTTAGGGCCACCTTACCAATATTGGGTCCTCCCGTTCGGCCTAGCATGCTCACCCCCCACCTTCACAAAGTGCATGAATGCGGTTCTATAGCTTTAGGGCATCTGCATTCTAAACTATATCAACAATTGGTTAATATTAGCACGATTAGAGCTTTAGGCGGTCCGGCATAATTCTCGCCTGTATGAAGGAGTGAGGGTTACGACTAAACGCAAGGAAGAGTGTGCTTTCCCCATTACGGAGAACCACCTTATTAGGCATAGTGTGGGACTTGACTGTGTTGCAGGCACAACTGTCTCCCGCCCAGATCACAGCAGTTCCAGAGGCTGCTGGGTCTCATTGCGGCAGCGTCTAACGTGATCCCACTTGGCCTCCTCTATATGAGACCCCTCCAGTGGTAGCTCAGAGACAATCCAATCTGTATTATCAAGGTCTCGCAGTTAGATATATGGAAAGAACCAACATTCCTGTCACAAGCCCCAGTCCTGGGAGCTCCTTGTTGTCGCATAACGCTAAAGACAAACGCATCCCTTACAGGGTGGGGAGCGGTCGTGAGTAGCCCGGTGGAAGGTCGGTGGAACGTATATATATATATATCAGTGGCGGGCCATGCATTTGGTACCTGGGCCTTTAGTGGGGACCTACCTAAATTAATCCACCTCTTAATACCACTACAATCCCGTTGCAATTATAGAAACCATCAATACAATACACAAACGCAATATAACAAAGCGTGGCATTACAGAGACAGGCATTTCACATATCAAGAGTGAATATCATTTTACTAAAGCAAGAAACCCAGTTAAGACAACTTCAAACCTCTACACTACCACCGCAACCTACATCATCTGGAGCAGTTCAGAATTAATATTTGTTATAACATGTTATATTAATAACATGACAAAAACAAACATTTAAATAAAATACAACCTACTCACCAGAGATACATACTCATAATTTGCACCGTTTCTTAGAGGCTGTAATCCAGTGGTATCACTTTCACTGGTGTGGAAGTGGTGATGTCTAGCTTTTCTTATAAAATTCTTTTTAAGTATGTCCGAGACCAAATCAATTTATCTTCCTACGTAGGTATAAAAAAGTCTAATTCAAATGTAATAATGTGTGCAGAGCCACAGACGTGTTTTGCCAGTTGAATTGCCTGTAACAGTTTTCCTCTGACCAACCAATAATAGGACGGAAAAATGCTGGCTCTATTCTGGGCCAGCTAGCTCTATGCTGGGCCCTGTGAAGCGAATTTTAAATCTGATTGGTTAATATAAAAGAGCAAATTTTTAGGGAGACTATGGTAAAAAGCCATCAGAACAGACTTTGTTGGCCCTGCACAACTGCAATCAAGCATTTGTGATAACTTGCAATGAGTCTATTACTGCGCTGTGGAGGAATTTTGGTCCACTCATCTATGCAGGGTTGTTGTAATACAGCCACATTGAAGGGTTTTTGAGCATGAACCGCCTTTTTAAGGTCATGCCACAGTATCTCAATAGGATTCAGGTCAAGACTTTGATTAGGCCACTCCAAAGTCTTCATTTAGTTTTTCTTCAGCCATTCAGAGGAGTACTTGCTGGTGTGTTTTGGATCATTGTCCTGCTGCAGACCCCAAGTTTGCTTCAACTTAAGGTCACAAACAGATGGCCGGACATTCTGCTTTAGGTTTTTTGGTAAACTTTAATGGTACTATTTAATTCATGGTACTATTTATAATAGCAAGTCTTCCAGGTCCTGAAGCAGCAAAACAGCCCCAGACCATCACACTACCACCACTCTATTCTGCTGTTGGTATAATGTTCTTTTTTGAAATGCGGTGTTACTTTTACACCAGATGTAATGAGGGCAAACTCCTTCCAAAAAATTTTACTTTTGTCTCTTCTATCCCCAGAGTATTTTCCTGAAAGTCAAGTTTGCTTTCTGGCAAAACTGAGACGAGCGTTTATGTTCTTTTTGCTCAGCAGTGTTTTTTTGTCTTGGAACTTTGCCAGGCAGACCATTTTTGCCCAGTCTCCCTCTTATGGTGGAGTTATGAACACTGACCTTAACTGAGGCAAGTGAAGCCGGCAGTTCTTTAAATGTTGTTGTGGGGTCTTTTTTGACCTCTTGGATGAGTCGTCGCTGTGCTCTTGGGGTAATGTTGGTCGGCTGGCCACTCCTGGTAAGGTTCTCCACTATTCCATGTTTTTGCAATTTGTGAATAATGGCTCTCACTGTGGTTCACTGGAGTCCCAAAACTTAAAAAATGGCTTTATAACATTTTTCATGCTGATAGATCTCAATTAGTTTCTTTCTCATTTGTTTCTGAATTACTTTGGATCTCGGCATGATGTCTGGCTTTTGAGGATGTTTTGGTCTACTTCACTTTGTCAGGCAGGTCCTATTTAAGATATCTCTTGTTTGTGAACAGGTGTGGCAGTAATCAGGCCTGGGTGTTGCTAAAGAAATTTAACTCAGGTGTGATAAATATTTTTCATCTTTACCTTTCGACTTTTTTTTATTTCAAACATTCAACAATTCTCCTTTATCAATTAAAGCAAAATTGTCAGATATTATCAAATTTATATACATAATCAAACTTCCTGTTACATCAACTAGACCAAGGTCAACATTTTCATCATTAGAAAACCAAAAAAGCAACTAAATAAATTATTTGCTCAAGACATTCAACAGTTTTTGTTCTAGATTTTTTCCTTTGTTTCAATTCTGGTTTCTTTATGAAATAGACATTTATAGAAAATGATAAATAGTTTGACCTTTCTGTGTGGGTATTTGTATAGTAAGATATAAACAGGTGGTAAGGTAATTTTAATGCTACATTTTATAGCATCAGATTTATGGTTTTGGTAATATCACAAAGACTAATTTTCTGCTAGCCAGTTTGAACCACTGTGTACTGTACATGTACAAAAAATCTTTTTCTTGGTGTATCATTTCCACCTTCTTGCATTTCATCAGTTGGATTTCTGAGTATGGCACTCACTTGCTGAAACCGAGAACAAATGAGTAGTTTTAATATACATTCGGAAATGCAATTGTCTGCCTAGATACCATAACAGAACATTTCTAAGTAGTGAAGAGAACAAGGTTCGGCATAAATGAAACAATTAAAAGAATATCCATTAGGACTAAGAGTGATCCTGTCAAATGTAGTCTTCTCTCAGGAGGTTTTCTATAGCTTTAATTGTGTTTCGTTATCTTCTCCTTCCACAGTCCATTAATCTTAAAGGGTGGACAAGCCATCATTACACATTTAACCCTGGACTCTTCCTGTTTAAAGCTGATAGGACAGATCGTTTCTAGCAGTGACACCAGTGCTGCACTCATCTGTCATGTAATTATTCAGTCCCCTAGTTTTCCATCCAGACATTGCAGTGGGAATGCAAAATCTGACCTTTCTGAAGTGAATCCCTCAGCTCAGGAGTCATGTCTAATATTATTAGCCTCTGAATTGTCATTAGATAAATTTCAACCTTTAAAATAAGTGATGTTTGGGGGAAGTGAAGTGTATGCGTGTCCCTCAAGGGAATGTGATAGCAAGACTATCAGACCAGTAAACTTTCTTCTGAAATTTGAACTGCCACATCAAACAAAGAATATATTCTAAAAGAGTTAGAAAGCAGGGATGGAAAATAAATGTAATTTTTGTTTCTTGGTTCTGTATTCCTGTATTCTGTATTTTTCATATTACAATGTTATTTTTGACCAAGCATTTTGTGTGGAATATTCACAATATTATATGTTATTGATTATTAATAGTGCCTTTGATACTAGAGATTATAAAACACTGCTGTGCCAATGACAATTAATAGATTTGCTATTTACAGCCCATAACAAGTTTACACATAAAACAAAAAACCCACATCACATTACAAGTTTGAATATTACTGTACTTACCTGAAATAAAATAAAACACTTTCTATTACATATATTTGTATAGTACATTCTATGCCTGTTTACATTTAAAATGAAAAATTACATAATCCTATGTCATTAAAAATATCAAGATAACAACCTCTAAGAAATAACTATCTACATAACACTAGATTACCACTGTTTAAATAGCGGACTATGAAGTTAGCTAAAAACTTTTTTTTTTAACTAAAACAGTTCATTCTAAACGGTACTTTTTCTTGTAACTGGGGTGGTATTTACAATAGAACGTCTACAGGTTATGTATGTAACCCTGGTTCCCTGAGGATATGGGACACTGCTTCAACAAAACTTTGGGAATGCTTCTGCATTGTCCACACTCTGAATCATTTAAGCATTTAAGCAATCCATAAGCAGAGAGCAGCCCAACGCAGAGAGCAGCCCCCCACAGAGGAGGAAAAGAGGCAGAGCTGGATGCTCTTGTCGCAAGAGGAAGAAATGTTCTGAAGCTTGCAAACAAGCGCTGGACCAAGTAGGTAAAACAGGAAAAATCGACTGTAAAACGTACCGGCTTCCACAAGGAAAACGAGCTGGCATCAGATACAGGCTTAGGGCACGCGCACACCATGCTCCCTTACCTAGTATCCTGTTAGCCAACGTCCAGTCACTAAAAAACAAGCTCGACAACCTCAGGGCAAGGGTCAAGTTCCAGAGGTACATTCGGGACAGCAACCTTCTCTGCTTCACCAAGACATGGCTGAACCCAGCGGTACCAGACCATGACATCCAGCCGGCTGAGTTTTTTTTGGTTTACTGCATGGACAGAACACTGGAATCTGGGAAGTCAAGAGGTGGTGGAGTGTGTCTGATGTTGAACAACCACTGGTCCGACAGAGCGAGCATCGTTCCCCTTTCACACTCCTGCACACCAAATCTGGAACTACTAACCATCAAATGTCAGCTCTTTTATCTACCTTGGTAATTCAGCTCGGTCATAGTCAGTGCCGTTTATATTCCACCTCAAGCGGACATGTACACTGCAGTATGGGTCTTTAATAATCAATAACACTTCACCAAACACAGCATTAGCTTTACCTTTGGACGGATTACACAAGAGGTTTAGAGTATGGTCACGCAGAGGCGTTAAACTTATTCATAGTGAAAAAAGGAAAAAATTGGAAATACTTAATAGTAAAAGATTTTTCTGGTTTGTTTGTTCCAGATTTACATTTTAGCCTTGCTTTGCCAGGGTACACAAA
This sequence comes from Silurus asotus, assembly GCA_024362625.1. Lineage (NCBI taxonomy): Eukaryota > Metazoa > Chordata > Actinopteri > Siluriformes > Siluridae > Silurus > Silurus asotus. The sequence continues at coordinate 3,695,914 of MU533908.1, forward strand.
TTACTTACCAGCCTTACGGTTGACCTTTGAGTTGTGCTTTAACATGTTTCTGCTATGTTCATGCCATACTTTTTAAGACCTTTGAGTAATGTCACCCATTTTTTCTGGGTCTCATTCTGGTGGATAATTGTGAATGCTGTTTTCCATTTGGGAATGCTTGAGCTTAAACTAATGTCAAAACAGTTTAGCTTCAGCAGCAATTTTCATGCTTTTCTGCTTAGGTTAACACATTTTTGCCTATTGAATGGTTAACAGACAACATTTATTTTGCTGATTATCTCAGAGTTTGCGGTATGTTTATGGAAATGCAGACTGGATAACATGACTTGGACAGAACAGCAAACTTGTAAGGAAGCTGCTGGGAGCTTAACATGACTTCTACAAGCTCTTCACAATGGGAAAGCATAGAGTAAATAAATGACAGTCGAAAACACATGGCTGTGAATTGTTAAATTGCTGCATTTTTTATCCTTGCAGAAATATTGTCTTTTAATGTCAGTTTCTCTACATTGTCCTTTTTTTATTATTCCTCAGTTCTCTCTTTCTCATTCTCTCTCTATCTCACACTTTTGGTCTCACTCACTCTCTGTTTTGTGGGTAACAGACAGTACTTCTGGTAAAAGCAGAAGATATCAGAGATATTTTTCTGCATTTGCATGGACAGCAAACCGGAATAAAATACACATTTAGATATTGCACAGACCAAAGATTTAACAGTCACTAGTTTTGATTACAGAAACCAAAGTTACTTTTGTTTTTAGCACATACATTGCGATATATGCAAATATTTCAGGCACAAAGGGGAAAAAAGTAGGGTTTAGAGAAACACTGTAGAAAAAAAAGTGCTCTGGACCCTCTAAATGGAGATGAATATGCATTACCATGGGGAACTAATTTCTCAATAGACAGGTGTTTTAGATGTAAGATAATACTTGCTTTAATATTTTTTTCATACAATCTCTGTTGTCATAAAAAGGAATTACCTTTTAATAAGCGCTCATATGAAATGTTTTATTTATAAATTGCAATATTACTTTTCCGTCATGTGTAGGAAAGCCATTTGATAGTTCTCTGCCATGACAAATTCATTAAAGCCACACTATTGTTGACCACAAAAAAGTCCAAACGGTAAAATAAAATGCGGTTAAAATTTGAATGGGATGTCAAGACCTTTACTGACAGGTGTGGCAATAAATTTATTAAAAACACCCATAGACACACTGAATAATTAAACTGCTCTCTTCACATTTAATGAAGCTACATACATACATACATACATACATACATACATACATACATACATACATACATATATGCTGTACATAAATAAATAAATAAATAAATAAATAAATAAATAAATAAATAAATAAATAAATAAATAAATAAATAAATAGCTTATGAAGACAGTATGTAGCAGTGGCAAAAGCATGGTGCACACAGAGGGGTAAAAATGCTGCCATGATGTACAAAATGTAATTTTCATTATTAACAGTGCATATGTTTATTTGTATGTATGTATGGTCTATCCATATCATTTTATATAAAAAGACAGTAAACTTTTTTGTTACACTGGTGTCATAATAAGATGAAACAGTGCTCTACCTTCAGATCAAGGGAGAAAAACACACACGGTCTGGTCATAAGATTTACAGTTTTTACCACTTGTCACAGCAAAACAAGAGTCTTGAAAACTGCTTTCATGTATATTAAAAACAATGAAAATCTTCTCATTAGTTAAGCCCATTTACTGAAAGTCCTGGTTCTCATCAGCTCCTGCATCTGATTCATGTTTGGTTTGACGGGCACTAGAGTCATGACTTGTGCAGCATGCACTGTCTCACTTATTGATTTCTTTGTCGTTTTTTGTTGCGTGTTTCCTTGAGTTTGTGCTTTTCCTAAAGATCAGAGTTTATGCTTCGTGTTTCTTAGACCCACGTTTTAGCATTGTTCAAATTTTGCTTAAAAATAAATGTAATCTACCCTTGAATTCACAGATCCATTTCCACTACCTGACAGAGGATAGTTTGCAAGTCATGCAAGATGCATTTGCTCCACGTAGAGCTTAAGTTTACTTTTAACCAACTTTACCTAAGTGAATAAGGGCTAGTGAATATTGGAGAATTAAACATCTTTAAATTAGCCTTGTTATTTTAATCATTTTTTTTGTTACAATAGTGCAAATTACAAAGTGCAATCATACATTCTCTCCAATATTTTCATACACTACACTAAGTTTAGTATTTTATACATTGAATATTTGTATTATTATGTACAATATGACATGAACATTTGCCAGATTGCAAACTGGACCTCCACTTATGTTAATTTAGCAAAGAAAATAAATAAAGAAAAAAAATAATAATAATAATATAATAATAATAATAATAATAATAATAATAATAATAATAATAATATAAGATTAGCTTTTATTTTTATTTTGTTGAGGTGGGAAAACTTTGTTACTACTATTTCCCCCTACATATTAGCCAAATGTTTAGCCCGATACCCACTTCAACATTTTTTAGGCAAAGATGAATGTTTTCAATGCAGAAATGTTAATGGGTTGATGTATAATCACAGCTGTTTTGAGAAAAACTATAATTTTGTTTCTTGAGATTAAAGCTTCTTATTAGCAAGTGTAGATAAAATTGGGGAAAAATCAGTTTGCTTTACATTTTATTAACAAAGTATAAGGTCAATTTGATGTTTGAGTTTAAATCTATTAATCAAATTTAATAGTAATAATCTAACAATGAACATATGGATTTGGCATCTCCTTTTATTTTTACTACACACTTTTCCCCAGGTTTTCAAGACATCTCAAGAGTCATCTTCAGGCAATCTAGCAGCCAAGCAGAGTCCATATCTTTCAGCTAATTGAAGATTTTTAACATGAATTCTTGAACTTGGTTTAAAAATACTACATATTTGATTTATTAAGGTTATTGAACCTTGATTGCAGCTACATCTCATATACATGTCTATTGTGTCTATATTGTCTATTCTTTGCAAAGATGATTATTATGAAAGACAATGTAATATTGTGGATATTTAATGTTATTACAATGGGATTTCTTCATATATTCAACATCTTTAAAATGATTATAACCTCATATACTGGATAACATACATAACCTTTCATTGATTTCATTGTTTGCAGTACAAGTAAAAAAAAAAAAATTATCTAAAGTACATTTTATTCTTGTTGAGTATTTTTAAAGCAGTACCTCACATAGTAAAGCAGATGTGACATTTACATACACAGTGATTAAAAGTAATTTGGAAAATAGTTTTCATGGGAAATAAACAAAAAGTGTGAAATTTGGCCTTTTGAAATTAAACATTCACTAAGAGAAGTAAATGTTCCTCAAGTGTTCTGGTTTCCATGTATAGTCCTCCAATTATATTTAAACTACAGTTTACACAACGTACCTTACAAAATAAAAAGCAACATAATCAAAATTATTCTGGAGATATTCACCCAAATGAGCTACCTTTAAGCCTTTAGAGTCAATTCAGTAACATTTTTATTGGAATAGCACTTTCAACAATAAACAGTTTCACAAGGCACTGTTCCAGAAATTAATAAATGAGAATTCTAAATTGATTTATTTATTCATTTATCTCATTTATCATTTATCCAGATTTATCCCATTTGAAATTTTACAGGAAGACACAGTAGGCAAAGAGCAGTCTTGTTTTCTTCATGAATTGCAACAGCAGATCAGCAAATCAACATATGGAATCATTGACAGTTGTGCATTTATTCTGAACTCTGCTTTCTGCACCCTGACTTACTGTCACAATGAATAGATGATGACTTTCGTTCAAAAAAATAAAGATTTGAAACATATGTTAATGCAATGTTAATTATAATTAATTAAGCAAAAAGTTAATACCATTGAATGCATACATTATGGTTTATATAAGCACTTTCCACTTTTGGATGAGGAATAGAAAATGGCTTAACATTTTTGTGGATTTAATGGTATTGCAACAAAGTGTTAAACACTTCAAACTGCATATCAATGGTAATTGTAATTGGGTAGTGCTAAAAAAAATTCCTTTCCTGCACTGGTCAGCACAGATACCTTCACATAGCTTGAGCAGCTGGTCAACAGTGAAAATCACAGAGTAAAACTAATAAAAATGAGGGTGCTCCATGTGGTCTATTGCTCTGGCATCTATAATCCATGCACATCTGCACATTCCTATTTAAAATTAAGGAGCCATGGAGTCATCCTTTTCTCTGGCATACCCTTGTTTTTTGTGGTTAAAAAAAAATCACATTTTTCTATCTGCCTTCTAGGATTTTCTGTATAGCAGAGATGCACATTTTAATATTACACAATATGTTGGATTAAACACACAGCTAGAAGTGATACGTATTTCCAATTTAATTTAAAATTTATAAGTTTTGTCTTTGCTGATTATATTCCAAAAACATAAAAAAACAAACAAAAAACCCAATTTAATAACAATTTTTAACATTTGATATTATTTAAAAGAGATGGAAATAGAAGACTTTTATAAGAGTGATTATCCCAAATATGGTTCAATGGGAGAACAGGTTCCTATTGCATTTCTCCTCAAATAAAGACCTGCATATTACTTTGTGAATTAATTATTGTGTCATGAATCTATCCCTGGCAGGTAAATGTAGTATCAGTATGCCTGGTCTTGTTTTGCCTTTTTTATATTGGCTTATTTAGCCTTGTGCTTGATATCCCAAGTCAATGTGTTTGTTATATATCATCTAGGTTTATTTATTAGAGGTTTGTCTGTTCCAGGTTCAGTTTTAGTATTACTTTTAAAATGTGTATTTATTTATTTTTATTTCATTATTATTACATGCCTTAATTTATCCTTTGTTGTTTTTATGTAATATTGTGTGTTGGAAGGAAAGTCTTAAAAAAAAAAAGTCCATAAAAGCTAAAGGCTGAGAATTCATATTTGAGGCCACTGCTGTATGTCAGCTACATATATTCTCCTATACTCACTGGTCTTCTTTACACTGATCACCAGTCCATCAACAGCAGTGATTAGAGGCAGAGAGAGGGATTTACTTGTCCGTTTCCCATCATCTCGTTTGGTCTGATCTATGGTCTAAACTCTGGGGCTCAGGTATTGATGTGTCGTGTCCGTTTCACATATCAGAGAAACACGTCTTCTTTCCCTGCGCTGCTCATCCATCAGTCGTCCATTCACCTCTGCCATTAATTAATCACTCACAGGTGACAAGGAGCAATGAACCGAGTTCTGTAGGTCATTACTAGAAAGGCAAAAATGTATGTGTGTATGCGTGAGTGTGTGCACTGCACATATGTGTGTGTGTGTGTGTGTGTGTGTGTGTGTGTGTGTGTGTGTGTGCCATTGGATGCATGTGTTGGAAACTAAACAGAAATATAATCGCCAAAGTAAGTAATGAGGGTGTGGTGGTTCAGTGGATAAGATGTTGGACTCCTTATTGGAAGGTCATGAGTTCATATCCACTACTGGGCCCGTGAGCAAGGCCCTTTACCCTCATCTATTCAGTTGTGTAAATTGGATAATCATATCAAAAATACAGGATATGAAGTAAAATTTTATAATAAAACATGAATATAAAATTCATTGATATAAGGCATTATACAGATGCTTTTTAATGTCATCTGTCAATATTTCCATATTTTAATAATTATGTTTAGGGAATAAACACAAAAATAAACCAATAAATGCAAAGCCAGATTACACACAGAAATTGCTACTGTCAACGCAAAAGGTGCTTATTGTTTAGAGGTAGGATTTTCAATATAAATTTAATTTGAAGTGTGAAAAGTAATTCATGAGTGAAAAAGAATCAGCTACATGCAGCCTAATTAATACTCTTAGACAATGTGAACGAAGGTTTCTTATTTATTTTCTGTGAATTATTATAAGCTTTGTGAGAAACTCTTGTATATTGGAAAAGTTTCTTGAAAATGCTATATGAAATTTTATAAACAGTTTATTTCTTTATTTAGAATATCATTGGGGTCAAATGCCTGGCTACCTGCCCAATAATAATTGCAAAGGTTTTTTTTTTTTCTTTTTTCTTTTTTTTTTTAGCATCTATCTCTAATCTATATTTCTAAAGAAGAAAATACTATTGGTTGCAAAAATGAATCCAGGTTTTGTCCTATTCACTAAAACCAGTGGGGATAAAAACATTGTTTATAAAGTGTACTTACTTTTGGTGTTTAAAGTTTGTGTAGTCTTATATGTTTTTATATAATGGTAATATGTTAATGGTCTCATAGTCACAAGCTGCAGTATCAGACCCTATGCATGACAACTTTGCAAGATCTAAATGCATTTCACTAGAATTGGTTAACCTTCACTATAAGCCTGGATTGGGCTAAAAATCACTTGTGAAAGACGTTAGAAATTATTTCTGCAGAAGAAGAAACACAATGTATAAAACCAACACAGTCTCATGCCATTTTGTGATTATAGTCACAAACTTTAATCTATTCATTCGTGTTTATAGACACGAATTTCCCTCTTTTTTAAATTTCATTCAGCATGACTGCCTCCGTCTGACTCAAAGGATCTCACGGGTAATGCTGACAGAAATGCCAAAGGTAATCTTTTTTCCAAATTTTTATCAGAGAATAAGGGAAAAAATATATATTTAGGGTTAGGGTAAATGTTTGGTTATACTATAGTAAATGTGTGTGTCTCTAATTAACACAGTCTCCTTGATTAACCAGAAGAATATAGTTTCTGTATTTTTACTTGAAGAAACCACTGATGTTGGTTTATAATAGTGAGTAGCTTGGTGAATATAGAGCAATAAAAACAAGGATACAATCTTCTGCTAAATGTTGATGAAAGTTAAGTAATAATGTTTGAAGATTAAACAATTAATAACAAACAAGAAAAAAACAATACAGCATCTATCGTATTCAGTGGCAGAAAGAAACTTTGGCAAAGGCACCAAAAATACTTCCAATTATACTTCCAAAAAAATAGTGAAATTTGTGTCACGAATCAATAGATTACATTTTGTGACTATATAATGGAACGCTGTGAGACTAGGCTGAGAAAACAGGTAATAGAACAAAATAGAACAAACAAATTATTTTTGTGCATAGCTTGTTTATTATCATTTGGATAAATAAATATTGTCCTTTTTGACAATTTTGTCCACAGTCTGAAATTTGCCACAAAATGTTGTATATATTTATAATGTATGTATTTTGAATGTATTTAAAGGTAAGTACATTAAAGCATGTATATTTATTTATCCAGTTATTTATTATGTTATTTATAATTCATTCATTCAATTGTGCCATTGCTACAGTCCAAAATTTTAAAAACAATTATTGATGATTTAGGTTACAGGGAAAACATTTAATTTTTAATTTACATTTAATGTACATTTGCTAAAATGTTCCCATGGAACTTATTTTACTACCCACAAAAGGTCAAATTAAAAAGTTCACAGTATTTGACAGAATCTGCACATATTAAAATTCTTTCCTTTGCTCCATCTGGCCTCCTGAAAATAAAATGCAAAAAAAAAAAAAAAAAAAAAAAAAAGAGAGAGAGAGAGAGCATAATGAAAATGAAATCTATGCAGGCCTGAATGTCAATAAATCACAATAGCGTGATCATATTAATCAGTACAGTGTATGGCTTATGTCTCTCAGGATTCCCTTCGCTGTTGGCAGCAGCTGTGTAGCCAAAAGATTAGTAATTACACGTAAGCATTTTCGGGCTTTCATCAATAGCCGTAATTAGAGAGGCAGGAAAAATTGGAGTTGGAGCATACAGTCATTTTTTTTTTTTACCCATCTCTTCATCTCCATGTTGGCTGTGATAAAATACACAGAAACAAATCACTAGTGAATACAATAAAATGGTGGCATCTCCATGTTTACAGAAGACAGGGAGGAGTTTGAAATCTTGGTAGTTATTGTTTTTATACATTTAACTATATGCAAAGTGAACAACTACAAAACAGAGAGTTTCCAAACTAAATAAAAAATATAAATAAATTTAAGAAACAACTATACAGCTCGCACAGTTATCTAATTATTTAAAAGTGTCAAAAACCTATGAAAGGCGAGGTCAAGAGCTTCAGTTCTTTTTTTTTAATGCTGAAATTTTATAATAATGTAAATAGTACATGCTTTTTGCAATCAATGTTTGATGCTTTAATGCATATGCAATAATTTTTCATTGAAGCTTTTATTATTATTAGTAGTAGTAGTAGTAGTAGTATTAAAAAATTGGTAAAAAAATAAAATTAAATTGAGGATGGAGCTACCAGGAAGGAGAAAAAGAGGAAGGCCAAGTAGGAGGTTTATGGATGTGGTGAGGGAAGGCATGCAGGTGGCTAATTCAAAGAGGCAGATGCATTGAACAGGGTAGTATGGAGACGAATGATCTGCTGTGGACACTTCTAATGGGAGCAGCCGAAAGAAAAAGAAGAAATAGAAGTTAAGTAGAACATATCGTGAGAAACATGCACAAGCACACACACACACACACACACACACACACACACACACACACACACACACACACAAACATACACACTTACATACACATCTGTTTTACCAAAATGGGGTCTAACAAATGTAAACTATTTAACTTAATATATAACAGTATAAAATAAAACAATTACACAAAGTGCCAAAGCACAGCATTTGACCAGGAATAGCCCCAGGAAACACATGTATCTTTTTGTTATTAGCAGTAGCCTTGATATAACTTATCTGCTATCTTTTGTATTGTATTCTCTGTATTGTCAATTTTCTAAACCCTTTTTGACCATTTGACCCCCCTCAACAATGCAGGTTATAAACAGCTGTATTGCTGGCTGTATAAACAGCAATGTGCTTTTTCACAAGTCTGATGAAAAAGCAACATGTCTAACAGCTGTCTATTTGTAAAGTGACCCTGTGACCTGAGCAGTAGCCTGGAAAGAGTGAAAGACAAAAATAGAGAGAAAGAAATGAAGGAAAAAGGATAAGCTTTATATCTTTTGGTGCTGTACACACTACACCATCAAGGCAAAATATAGTATATTTCTCAATCATATTTTGTCTGTTATCTGCATGTTTTTGCTCTCACATGTTAATCGTTAACAGCATAAGAAATCAAATTAAATATGTTAAAACATATTTGTCTGACACCAAACTTGAGTCAAAAAGTTATATTCCTGATATTTCAGCTTGGGGACAAGTGCCACAAGATTTTATTTTTCCCTTTCGATAGGGAGATGTTAGGTGATATAACGGGGCATTGTGGATATTAGGAAGTATGCAATAATTGTCATATCAATACAGTTCTGTGAATATATTGCCTGCAGTTTTGCCAGATAAGGAAATTCAAGAAAGGGCACCTATTTTGACCTTTGTGAATTATGGTTTCCAGGAGAAAAATGCTCATTTGGCTTGCTGAGACATAAGCCATTTTTTCAGCTTTCAGCCTATGATCAATAAAAGGTGGTAGGCTTACCTACAATAATAACACATGTAGGTAGCAACTAAAAACAAGACATTAAGTCATTACCAAATACAGTATACATAATACATCGACTAGGGATAACATTTTGGTTACCGATCAGGTATAACATTATGACCACCTGCCTAATATTGTATTGCTGCCAAAACAGTCCTGACTCATCATGCCTTAACTTAACTTCTTCCTGCAATTTGAGCTACAGTAGCTTGTCCGTTAAATCGGACCACACAGGAAAGCCTTTACTACTCACGTGCATCACTGAGCCTTGGCCGCCCATGACCCTGTCCCTGGTTCACCACAGTTCCTAGCTTGGACCATGTTTAATAGATAATAGATACTGACCACTGCAGACCGGGAACAGCCCACAAGAGCTGCGGTTTTGTTCACTTGCTGACTAATATATCCCTCCCACTAACAGGTGCCATGATGAAGAGATAATCAGTAGTATTTACCCATGGGTAAGAATATTATAATGTCATAATATTATGTCTGGTCTGTGTATTATACAACATTATTAAATGCAGTTTTCAACTTTAGTGGTTGAGCTCATTTTTTGTAGCCACACACAATGCTTAATTTTGCAAAATAAGGTTGGTAAATTATTTTTAACTCCTCTAACTGTTTTAACTGCATTGGGGTTAGAGATTAGTGTTACATTACATTTCTCCCTATTTTATGAATGAAGGATAGCCACATTGAGACTGTTAATAAAACAAATATGATATAACATTGTTTAAGGCTATAGACAGATATGTATTCCTCAATTATTTTGACCTTGTTGTGTAATATGAAATATTGGCATAAGACATGACAAATAGTATTAAAGGCATGTCAGTAGTACAGTAATAGGGTCAATGAGAGGAAGAACAGATGCACTGACTTTGCTGAATTAATCCTTATATGAAAAGTAGCACATGGACATTTCAACCATCTGAAATATAAGCCAAGGTTAAGGCTGTGTGAAATATAGCATGACATTGGGGAGACAAGGCTATGATTTAATATTCTCATGACTCTTGTAGAAAGACTCTTTTTTCTGATTGGAACTGATGCTTGAATCAAAAAGACTTTTTTCTTTAAACAAGCAGTTTATTGAGATCTATTGCAGTTTCAACAACAAGATGAGGTCTGCACAAGCCAGTTCAATGACTATATCTGTTTTCAGTCTCTGACAGAAAGCAGTAATGAAGGCTGGACAGTATCACCCACTACCCGTAGAATTCAAGAGCAAACTCCACTGCCATGTGTTGTCCCTGTCTGAGGGTCAATAGACACTTACAGTACTTAGCTTTTTGCACTTTTTTAGCTAGCTAGTTAGTTTGCCAGCCATCATTTCACTTGCTGAATGTATTTAATGGGATTGCTAGACCACACCTGGCTTCCACTTTGAGTTAAGAAAAAAAAATTACCTAGCAAAAATCTGCAACAATCATTGCTAGATATCATTAACCAAATTCATAGTACAGTACGCACTACATATCAAGTCAGTCACCAGACCTTAACCAATATCTTTTCTTTTTGATTACTTAAACTAACATATCCAAATACATTATTGTAATGTTCTCTAATAATTTTGAAAACTTAGCAGCTAAGTTTATTGCAAAAAAAAAAGTATCCCCAATAATTGCAGATCTAAGAATGATTTCTGAATTTGAAATACTGTAAGATAAAACAATATACAGGTGTTTGTCCCAGGGGCAAAAAAATATTCTCCGTTTTCTTTCTATTTGATTTTAAAAACAATCAGTAGATTTGTTTCCCTATTGGCTCTTCACTAATAATATCTTGTCAGTGGGTGTATTCCATTGGTTACAGTCTACAAAGTGGGTTTCCACTTAGTGGATTATCTTGCAATACTAATGTCTGCTGCTGTTCTGATCCGTGTTGGGGATTTCACAAAAAGGTTATTGACAAAAACATTTTCATTGCATTGTCTTCTTTTTATATACATCTGGTATATAATAATATACCAGATGTGTCTCTTTAACAATAAAGTGAAAGATGAATTATAAGGTTGTATAATTATATAGGCAAGATAACATGCCGTGACATGCACTAACTACCATGTGGTAAAGAACAGGCCATTCATTTAATGACAAATTACAGTGAAATAGACAATGTGTTTTTAATAACAACAAAAAACAAACAACAACAAAAAAAACAAATATGCATTGCAATGTCTTAAATGTTTTATTTGTTACTGACACATTTATCCAAAATTATCCTCAAAATGTTTGAACTTTTGCTAAGAAAGTTAAGCAAATTGGTGAGATGGATAATTCATCATTATAACTTCCACTTTCTTTTTACCTAGGAATGGTCAAAAATGTTCTTTGAAGCCTATGTAAGGTTAACTGCAAGACAAACCACCAGGATGGCCACAGTCAGAAGTTCGAACTTTTTTATTTCAGAGGAGCAGTGCCATTAAAGATAAGTCTCTTCAGAAACACAATGGGACAGAAGGTCATCTAAACCCTAATCTCAAATACAAAAAAATCTGCAAATTGCTCTGGATATTCATAACACCTTTTTTTTTTTATATATATAATACAGATATGTGTCAATGTTCTATGAATGTGCCGGGCTTTTTTTTTTTTTTCTCGAAGGCACAGGGCAATTAACACCTATGTCATGCTTGGTGTCTTATGGACTGTAAACACGTGTTCAGAACTTTGGTGTGAGCCGTTTTATGACCCTGTAAAAAAAAATCATCACAAAGTGCAATATTATGGGTGTGAATTGGAATTTCACCACCAAGACTTGACTTTGAACAAGAACAAAAAAGCACCAATAAATGAGAAAAGACAGGATTCATGACTCACTCAATCAGAGCTCAGTGTAAAGTCCAGAAACTCACAATCATCTGTGAATTTTGTACAATCCCTGGAGGAGCAGATATAACGATATAGCTAAACCACTGGTACAGGTTTTCATTTAAACCAAGCAGAAACCACAACTAAGTCTAATTTAAGCAAAGGTAAAGGTAGACTGGGATGAATTGGAACACTGACTACACCTCAGGCCTCCTCACCCTACATCAATACCCTACATCTAGTGGAACATCTTTCCAGAAGAGTGGATGGAATTATAAGAGCAAATTGAGACTAAATGTGGAATGCATGGTTTTAAAGTAAATTACATACAGTGAGGAAAATAAGTATTTGAACACCCTGCTATTTTGCAAGTTTTCCCACTTAGAAATCATGGAGGGGTCTGAAATTGTCATCGTAGGTGCATGTCCACTGTGAGAGACATTATCTAAAAAAAAAAAATCCAGAAATCACAATGTATGATTTTTTTTTTTACTAATTATTTGTATGATACAGCTGCAAATAAGTATTTGAACACCTGAGAAAGTCAATGGTAATATTTGGTACAGTAGCCTTTGTTTGCAATTACAGCGGTCAAATGTTTCCTGTAGTTTTTCACCAGGTTTGCACACACTGCAGGAGAGATTTTGGCCCACTCCTCCACACAGATCTTCTGTAGATCAGTCAGGTTTCTGGCCTATCGCTGAGAAACAGTGAGTTTGAGCTCCAAAGATTCTTTATTGGGTTTAGGTCTGGAGACTGGCTAGGCCATGGCAGAACCTTGATATGCTTCTTACAGAGCCACTCCTTGGTTATCCTGGCTGTGTGCTTCGGGTCATTGTCATGTTGGAAGACCCAGCCTCGACCCATCTTAAATGCTCTAACTGAGGGAAGGAGGTTGTTCCCCAAAATCTCGCAATACATGGCCCCGGTCATCCTCTCCTTAATACAGTGCAGTCGCCCTGTTCCATGTGCAGAAAAATAACCCCCAAAGCATGATGCTACCACCTCCATGCTTCACAGTAGGGATGGTGTTCTTGGGATGGTACTCATCATTCTTCTTCCTCCAAACACGTTTAGTGGAATTATGACCCAAAAGTTCTATTTTGGTCTCATCTGACCACATGACTTTCTCCCATGACTCCTCTGGATCATCCAAATGGTCATTGGCAAACTTAAGACGTGCCCGGACATGTGCTGGTTTAAGCAGGGAAACCTTCTGTGACATGCATGATTTTAAACCATGACGTCTTAGTGTATTACCAACAGTTACCTTGGAAACGGTGGTCCCAGCTCTTTTCAGGTCATTGACCAGCTCCTCCTGTGTAGTTCTGGGCTGATTTTTCACCTTCCTTAGGACCATTGGGACCCCATGAGGTGAGATCTTGCATGGAGCCCCAGTCCGAGGGAGATTGACAGTCATATTTAGCTTCTTCCATTTTCTAATGATTGCTACAACAGTGGACCTTTTTTCACCAAGCTGCTTGGCAATTTCCCCGTAGCCCTTTCCAGCCTTGTGGAGGTGTACAATTTTGTCTCTAGTGTCTTTGGACAGCTCTTTGGTCTTGGCCATGTTAGTAGTTGGATTCTTACTGATTGTATGGGGTGGACAGGTGTCTTCATGCAGCTAACGACCTCAAACAGGTGCATCTAATTTAGAATAATAAATGTAGTGGAGGTGGACATTTTAAAGCCAGACTAACAGGTCTTTGAGGGTCAGAATTTTAGCTGATAGACAGGTGTTCAAATACTTATTTGCAGCTGTATCATACAAATAAATAGTTTCAAAATCATATATTGTAATTTCTGTATATTTATTTATTTTAGATTATGTCTCTCACAGTGGACATGCACCTACGATGACAATTTCAAACCCCTCCATGATTTCTAAGTGGAAGAACTTGCAAAATAGCAGGGTGTTTAAATACTTATTTTCTTCACTGTATGTATGATCAGGTGTCTGCAAACCTTTGGCGAAATAGTGGTAGATCCGACACCCCTAAGATAGACATTCAGCATTATCATTGAACAGTAGCATACTGATAACTCATTCACTGTGATCCATCATTAATGCAACATCTGAAAGCACTGAATTTGTTTTACAGACACTATCAGAAGGTTCCTAATTGTTGCCGTGGTAGTTAAAATTGTATCGTAAGTGGATCCACACTTTTTGCCCATTTCACATAATAAACATAATCAACTGTCTATCACTTTCTTATGCTTCATTTAAATACATCCAGTGTCCTCTTTATTAAGAACATCTGTACATATGCATTTTCATGCAGCTGTCTTTTCAGCCAATTAAATGGCAGCAGTACAGTGCAGATTCAGATCAAGAGATTTGATTTTAACTATGGCATGGATATTGGTAACAGATGGGATGGTTTGTGTTCCATAATGTGCTGATCTCCTGGGATTTTCATACACGACAGTAAAGTCTATACAGAATTAAGGGAAAAAAACAAAACATAAAAATCAGAGGAAAATTATGACTGTTCTGAGCTGACAGGTATCTTATAGTAGCCAAAGAAGGACCATAGTGAGCAACATTTCTGATAGTGCTGCTGCCACTGTAACCAATTATGAACATAAACAGAAATATTGGTAATTTTATATATTGCTGTTGAATGTCATGTATGAGAAACAAAAAATCCTAATTTTTTTATATATGGAGGTGCTAGATAAAACAGCCAACCATTCTAGCATCGTTATTAGCATCAAACAGAGATGACTGCATTTATTTTTTATTTTTTTATGCCATTCAATAAATGCAGTAAATATAAAAAATATCCATACAATTGCCTGGCCAAATAGTATTGTGAAGTGATTATTTGAGGCTCAATTTTAATTTAATGTATATACTATATATAAGCATGTACTTGGCTTCATTGGTAATTTAGGAAATTCAATTCAAAGACTTTTTTTTACAACATAACAGAAATCAGAGTAACAACATGCTGCCAGAAGTCCTGTTGCGGAAGATAACGAACTGTTGTCAAGCTTACAAGAGCAGAGGGAGCAGAGAAAAGAGTATGGCTGATGGAGGCGTTTGTGTGTTTGTGTGTGTGTGTGTGTGTGTGTGTGTGTGCGCACGTGTATGCACATCTGCACTGGTTAGTGTAGAAACAGGTGTATTTTTCAGGTGTATAGGGAGTCTACAGGGTAAATTTTGCAAATATTCATTGGTAATTTAGGAAATTCAATTCAAAGCCTTTTTTACAACATAACAGAAATCAGAGTAACAACATGCTGCCAGGAGTCCTGTTGCGGAATATAACGAACTGTTGTCAAGCTTACAAGAGCAGAGGGAGCAGAGAAAAGAGTATGGCTGATGGAGGCGTTTGTGTTTGTGTGTGTGTGTGTGTGTGTGTGTGTGTGTGCGCACGTGTATGCACATCTGCACTGGTTAGTGTAGAAACAGGTGTATTTTTCAGGTGTATAGGGAGTCTACAGGGTAAATTTTGCAAATATTTATTTGCACAATTTAGTTCTTAGTTTTTCTAACCGAATTCAGCTATTATTATCAATTTTTGTTTATTCGTTTTACAAAAATGTTTGTGATTTTTATTTAATATAAATGTAAAATAGCTAAACCACAGGAAGCACCGTGTCTCTAGTGTCTATAGTTTTTTGTTCTGCACTTAACACTTGACCAATTATTCTTTTCCATATGGTTCTGGCAAGAAATGATAAAAAAAAAAGTGTCTCCACAGTGAAGAAAAAAGCAAAATACATCTTTTCCCACGTGATGTAATGGAATTTTTTCCAACCATGTCAATCTGGATAATATATACAGTATATGACCAAGGGTATTTTTTTTCTTGCTAATTAAAAGAATTATTCAGAGCAAGGAAAAGTACTGAGATGATGGATTCAGATAGGACCAAAAATCCTATAAATACATACATTACTCCAATTAATACATACTCCACCTCTCATGAAAAAGTGACTCTTATCTCTTATGCTGTAAGAGAATGAGGAATTAGAATTAGAGAAATTGTAGAATTTAAAATGATTTTCAATTTGCAGAATTGAAATTAATAACAGCACTTTAGCTGTGGTTCAAAAATTAAGGACCACTGAAACCAAATAGCATTGTGGAATGCTATATGAGCCACACAGTGATATTTAATATTAAACCCTGTGAATATTCACATCATCTCTATTCCTAAATTTAAGTCAAATGTTTGCAATTGCTGATTCTAACCTCTTCTGGAGTACCAAGGAAAAGAAAAAGAGATCAATTTGAACACCAGAATAAATCACAACAAACAATAAGCAACACGTCCAGGTGGAAATAAATAACATTGGCTTGTGAATCACCATGTAGGATGATTGATAGTTTTCAGCAATAGTTCAATTTTAAGTATTTCCTCCATTGAAATAGATGGTTTATACTAAGAAAAAATAGGCACACAGAAATCAAGGGCACATTGATGATGAATTGGCAGTGTCTAACAGGCAATGTGTGAAATGCAGTATTACTCAGGTTCTAAATTACTTTAGAGTTGGTCTAGTATACCGTACTTTCATGCTAGGGTGGAACTGTGATGCATGGAAAGCTTGGTGTGAATAACATAAGAAGACTAAGCCCTCCATTGTATTAAAGAGATAAGTACATATTTGGCATCCAAATATAATGTCATCTGCTCTTAACAAATGAGTTCAATGGTTTAATGAGTTATTTTTCTGTTTCAATTGTTGAATCAACCACTATAAATGTTCCTTTGAAAAGCAAAAACAGAAGATGTGCCACCGGGGCTGATTTATATATAGCACAGACTGCAGATTAATGCAGACTATCAGTGATATTTATATCAAGTGATTATACAGAGTGAAATGCTACCTGGGTGCAATTTCCAATAGGCTGATAATTGTTAGCATGCTTTATGAATACTTTCCTGGTGTCGCTCAGATCCTTATAGGCATCTAAATAGATGCTTACAGCAACTTACACATAGCCATTAGCCATTCGGCTTCTGTCACTAGTTGTCCTGCTGTAATACTAATGTGTTTAAAATTGCCACTATGCCTACAGATATTTATTAATGTGTGAAATAATTACTGTTAAATGAAGTCAACACTCAAGTAATTTTTCATTTTTTCATCATTTAATTTTTTCATGATAATTCATAATAAACTTTTTTTTTATCTTATTAAATAACTTATATACACAATATAGCCAGAAGTATAAAAACACTTAGCCTTTTAAACATCCTATTCTTGACAATGATAGGGAGTACCATTGCCACTGTAACCCAATGATCCTTACCCATTTCAACTTCTTTATTCATCAGACTGCCAGATATTTAAATGTGATCCATCTTTCCAGAGAACACATTTTAACTGGTCCAGAGTCCATAAGTGGCATGCTTTACACCACTCCACTTGATACACTCTACTGAGCATTGGGGATCTTGCATTTGAAATGCATGTGATGCTGCTCTGCCATGGAAACTAATTTCATGACACTCCCGATGCACAGGCAGTTTATAACTCAGTAGTGAATGAGGAAACAAAGAAAAGGCAATTTTGCTATGACTGTGTCATTTTTATAAACTTTAGGCCTTGTGTGAGTTTGTGTGGGTAGTTGTTTATAGTAAAACTGTTGTTGCTTCTAGGTGCTTACATTTTGGAATAATAGCACTCAATTTTGACCAGGACAAAATCTGATGTACAGATTGGGGCATCCTCTGACAGTGCCAGTTATTTACCACTTCATACAGTCTATTCTATTGAGAGAGATTTTATTATGGAGATTGCATGGCTATGCTTGATTTTATGCAATGTTTATCAATGTTGCTGAGACATCTGAACTCAATAATAAGGAGGGCTTTCCACATAATTAAGGTCATTGGTCTTGTGTTTAATTCAGAGTTATATCAAAGAACGAGACTGTTAATAGAAACATTTAAATTCTATTTAAAATGTTGTTTTTGTTATATATGACAAAAATGTATGCATAAAGATTATAGGGAATAGATATGTAAACCCAACATGACAATTAGACAATAAGTAAACCACAACTCAACTGTAAAACGTGTTCTAATATTGTCAGTGCAATAATATTGTTATTTTGAGACAAGCCATCAATCTTTGTCTATTGCCAAAAAATTTACCTTACATTTATATATTTTATATTTTAACATATTAACATATAATATTGCTGTGTTTATTTTTTATTTCATTTGATTTCTTTATTATAAAAATGTTGAAACTAGAACAGCAACTATTACAGGACATTCATATTATATGTTCAGGAAAGTTTGCTGAGAAATGGAATGTTATGCTTTTAGACTCTGCTTCACATGTATGATAATTCCTGATACAAAGTGATGGGTCTTGGTGAATCAGGAATAGTGCTGAAAGAGAATAATTTGAGTGGAGGGAGGGATAAAATGATTAAAATGCTTTAGAACCCACATTCCAAAGTGGGTTATTTTGCTGCATTGTAGAAAGCCTTTGTGATTCACTCTTTGCACTTTCTCAGTTAAATTGAAGTTTTATTGTATTCTTTGGGGGCTGCATACATAGTGATTGCTCACTCTGCTCTACCTCTTTTCTCCTCTTGTGATGTTTGAACAGAATTACATACATGAGATAATATGAGAGTGCCTATTTAAAAATAAAATATTGCTTATATAACATGGAAACCTCTGATGGTAAATGGGCCATTATTAAAGTCTTGACAAGCTTATAGATAATGATGGTAAATGGGCCATTATTAAAGTCTTGACAAGCTTATAGATAATCTCAATATGTTTTTATTAGTGAAATGTATACAATATACATTTATTGAATAACCAATAACAACCAGTACTGCAGTATAATAGAATTTAGAATCACCTTGTTTTGTGATATAATGTTATTTAGGGTTGTGCGAAGAGTTGCAAGTGCTTCCTTCCTAGGTATGGATCTATTACCCAATTACATGCACTACTTTCATGCATGAAGATTTACAATTGTAGGAACAAGATTCACTTTCATTAGTTTCTAGTAGGACCAATGCCCAAGCAGAAGGCATTGATATCAATGGTCCAGAAAATGTGCATGTTCAGTCCAGTTATATATTTTCATAACCAAAAATCACTCAATATAAATTGAACAAGGAAGCAATGTTAAACCAATCACACTGCTGTCATGGAATAAAAGTGGAGATAAATGCAAATACAGTAAAATGCATTCTTGTTGATACAGCAGATGACAAAATATGATTCCAAATTGCAAACGTGAAAAAGGCAAAGGTCAGACGATTATCAAACAGTAAAAACAAAGCAATACAATAGTGTAAATGAGAAAATGAAATAAGATCAATAACTGTGGTATGCAAACACAGAACAAACACCCTGACAAGGTCAGGTGGAAAATGCTGAACATTACTTCACATCAAAATAAGGGACAAACAGAGGTATAAATACACAAACTAATCGAAGGGCAAATTTAATACTCAATTCTATAAGGACAAATGAAAGACACAATTATTGACAGGACATGGGTGGAGACATGACATGAAACCAAAACAAATCACATATGACGAAGTTAACACAATCTAGAGCTGTGCCCTACGATGCACAAGGAGTTTTTTTACAGAGCACTCTGTATGAGGAGAATATTTCTGCCAATTACTCGCATGCAACACAGACAATATTAGCTTCTATGCATAATGTTTACTGCGCCATGGTGGAAAGTACAGTGGCACAAAAAAATGTTTTTAAGATGACTGGTAATCAATTCTTTGAAGCATTCATGGTTTTGAAAAACAGTGACCAATCAAACCCTACCACTTCACGAATCATGCTATAATCAACTCTCAGCTCAAACAGTCTAGAAAAAAATGCGTGTTGAAAACGATATGAGGCTGACAAAGAACAGAGGCCACACCTCTTTTATCAAGACTGATTAACATTGAGGCCTACATTCAATAATACAAAAAAGTTTGAAGGTAAAAATCAAAATGTTTTTGTTCATGAGCAATATCGTTTAAGTATCTGAAATCTAAGCTTTTCCTATTAAATAAATGGACTGTGTTAATGTCCAAAATATTTCTTTTATGAGAATGTAATCATAAGAATGTCTCAGTTTCTGCTTGATGGCTTATAAATACCACCAAACTGTAGTAAAAGTAACTAATTAACTGTAATTACTCTTTATAGCTAGATAAATTTACACAATAACAGCTCTCCCTCATTGGTGTTTAATGTTATTACTGTATGTCTTTACTCTAGGATTGTTAAAGTGGTTAAAGTTTTATGTTTGGACTATAGGGTCATGTATTTTAAATCTGCCGAACAGAATTAAAAAAGTATTTATTTTTTTTATTGAGGTTTTTTTTTGACATTTAAAGAAAATTCAATTGTGAAATAATTTTTTATAATAAAAAATTAAGATGCAATACTGTGTGCAAATGTCATTGTTTATATTTGAATTATTAATTACCAATGTGCATTGGACTAAAAGCTGTTTGAATAGGGTTTGACAGTCTTGGACAGGCACCTGGCGAACACTGCAAAACTTGCTGTGAACTGCCACTGGGTGCCTTTGAGGCCAGGAAAGGTCCAGGGCAGAGAGATGGCCTCTGCAGAGGCATAAGGCTTGGCAGCACCCTCGGTGGGACTCTGGAGATTGGTAGCGCCCTCGGCGGGACTCTGAGGTGTGGCAGCGCCCTCGGCGGTGCCTGGTGGTGGTGCGACATACTCGTCGCTGCCCGGCGGTGGTGCGACGCCATCGTTGCCGCCCGGCGGCAGTGCAATGCTTTTGTCGCTGCCCGGTGCGTGGCCCCCAGATAGTAATGCAGGCAGAGCAACAACCCCAGTGGAACTCAAGAACTGAGCGGCACCCCCAGCAAAGAACAACGGCTGGACAATGCCCTCACTGGGGCAGGGACAGCCAAACTGAAACCCTGGCTCCTGGCAAAAATCTGGATAGCCTCCGCATAAGGTACTCTGGTGCCCCCAGACGTCTGCAGTCTAATCCGGGCCTTTCCACAGCGGTGAGGGCTGTCGTGGTGGTTGGCCATTGCACCGCCAAACAACTCAGCGAAGTGCTTGGTAAAACGGGAGTGTGTGTTGACGATGTCCCGATTGGCGTTCCACATTGCGCTCGCCCATGACGGAGCATTCCTGGTTAGTAGCGAGATGAAAAGCATCACTTTGGAACCCCTAGTGGGGAACTGGGTAGGCTGCATCTTGATGTGGAGACTGACGTGTCACAGAAAGCTGTTGCACAAGGCCACTTCACCGGAGTAGAAAGCCGGAAGTGCCTTTGGGCTGTACGAGGTGCAAATGCAAACCGGAGAGCGGCGACGAGTACTTTGAATGGATCCGTGATTGGAGCGGGTTGGGGATCCATCGAGGCAAGTTCTTTTTAAGGGGTCGAATCTTCTGTCACGAATAGACCAGGCATCAGAAACCGGGAGTAAACCAGAATGTTTTTATTTATTCCAAACATACAAACACAGACTTATCTTTAGTGCTTCAAGTGAAGCATAGCCAGGAGCATGAAGGCACAGGGAACAAGAGTGGTAGGAAGTCTGGGTGATCTTTGATAGTAACTAGTAGATCTGACGGTAAGTGTGGGGGAATGGAGAACTAATGAAGTGAATAGGTAAATAGGGAAGAGTCAGTGGTTTTTAGGAGTGGGACAGGTGTAGGTGATGAGTAGCAGGGAGAGGCTGAGTGAGAGTGTAAGCCTTAGAGGGAGGCGTAGCTGGTGGTTCTCCGACAGTGAAACTGATCCTGTGGTAAGAAGTTTAATGATGCACTGATCAATAAAACTAAAATAAGCTTTGAAAATACATAGCAAAAGAAAACACATAGCAAAAGCATATTGGCGCAGACGTGTTCAGTCAGTCAGCCATTTGAAGGAGTTTGTCGATGAGATCAATGGCATGGTCTTTCAACAAAGATGTTTGGCTGCAGTTTTTTTTTTTAAAAGAAAAACCTATATAGATTCCCTATGAAATTCACTCTATAAACTGATGTTCTTACCTGATGCAAATATGTGAGTTTATTCTAAAAAGTTGTATGAGTTACTAAAGTTGTGTTTTTCAGATGCTTATCAGTCCTCCACTCTCTTCCTGTCAGACTCTTTCACTTGCTGTCAAAGTACTGAATGAGCTCTGGGATTTTGATTCACTTCTTTTCTTTGTGTGTTCTGCCTGATGTGGCCCACAGAGCACACAGCTGATTAGGAAGCAGATGGAGCGTGTTACATTAAGAAACACGGTTAAGAGTTGAAGATGGTAATCAGAGATGACGGCTCTCCCAGAACCATGAGGAGCCACTCTGATATTTATCACTGCCGGATTATTCAATCAGAACCTTCTTAACCCTATCTGATTAAAAACAAAGCGAGAGTGAAGACCAGCTGGAAGAGGAAAGAGTGTGATATCGAATAAGGGAATGTGAGGCGATTAGTGAGAGCTTTTGTGGCAGCTCTGTCTGACGTAACTGGATTGTTACAGCGCTGTCAGAGAAGATGGTGGATTAAATCCGAAACAAATAAAACCCATGAAATGAAACGAAACACCCACAAATAAACAAACAAGCATAATGAGCAATCAATGAGTGCAAAAGACTCATCGGCTGCCTGGGTTTAATCCAACATCATTTCGCAGAGGGAAAAAAAAAATGCTTGGTAAAGCCGATTAAACTGAGTGAGAAAAGAGATGAGAGAAACAGGAAGGATAGAACCCAATGAATCAAAAAGGTAGAATACATATTCTTGCTGGATATGGATTCAGAGCAGTGAATTAAAAGTAAGTTAGGGAAAAAGACATAGGATGATATGTGATTAGTAAACTGACAAAGCAGGCAAGATCAAACACACACCTATGTTTGGATATAACTATTCACATTTATTACTGTTTAATTTATCTTTGTTTACAAAAATGAATTTGATCTATTGGGTAACACCTAGTGGATATTGAGGGTTTTTTTGGGTTTCTGTCCTCTAAAGGTATCAAATTATCTTTTTCCTCTATCTCCACTGGTTACTTGTTCATTTTGATCTATAGACAGATTTTGTAAATCTGCTTTGTGACCATATTTATTGTTAAAAGAACTATATAAATAAAGTTAAATGTAAAAGAATATTACTCCTTTTGTACTTGTAAAAATGCAATAAGTATGGGAAAGCGCAATGCAACATTAAACATTTAGGAAAAGAGTAGAAGATCCAATGTTTTTATAGAAAATGAAAATAATAATTATCTTATGAGAATTTGTAAAAAATGTTGTTTTACATTACAAAGTTGCACCATTAGTAACAGTTTGCTGTTTTTATTTATTTTAAAATTAGTTTTTTTAGAAATATTAAAATTATAATTAATAATAAAAAAAGAATAAAAAAATACAGGTTCCATTTTCAATTTATCTAATTTATTATTAATAATAGTAATATAATAAAAATCATAATCATCATCATAAATCCAGTGAAGGTTTCAAAATTATCTGCACCCTTATTATTTTAAACTTAAAATATTTCACTATGCCTGATTTGAAGAAACAATAATTGAATCTCTTTAGGTTGAAGATACTTGTAGAAGTCATTTGATGCGGTCCCACAAGGTGAATGTATTATGCTTATTTATATTTTCAGGTTTTTGCATGTTGACCTTATCAAATAAATTCACAGGGAATAAATCTTCTTATTTATTCTATCTTATTAATATCTATCTTATTCTTAATAGATCTTTCTTATCCAATGTTTAATTGATTTTTTTTGTTTATTTAAACATTTCTTTGAAAGTATGCTTGACTGATCTTATTAATGTGAGCTCTATTTGCATTGCCAAGTCTCAAACTCCTGGCATAGGCAACCAGGTTTATGGCTGGAGGATTTAGGTGCTTAGCTGATCCATAATTCAACCAATTGTCACAAGATCCTATAAACTACCAGCCAGTAAACATCCCTAAATGATTCATATTACACTGAAAATGATTTGCTTTTCTTGCATTCTATCTTTACAAATTAGTACTTATGAAACAGTCAGATGAAACATCAATTATAACATCTTTAGGTTACGCATGTAACCCTGGTTACCTGAAGATGGTTCATGCTGTGAAGACGGAGTGTGTCACTGAGATGCAGCATCTTGTTCCATCCCTCTGGGAACCAGGGTTACATACGTAAACTAAAAGTTCCCCCTTCAGGAACTCGAGCTGCGTCAACAATGCTTTGGGAACATATTACATTATTACATCATACTTATTCCATTGGACTTACTACGCACGTGGTTCAGAGCATGGTCATGCAGAGGCATTCCCAAAGCTTTGTTGATGCAGCTCCATTAAAAGTTTCAATAGAAACTCCTTTGCAATGATTTAGGTCATCGTGTTTGGATAAAGATTGGTAGATTATATGATTTAAACAACAGCAACAAAACAATAATTGTTGGTATAATACAATAATAAAATAAAGTGTGGGAGCATCATGCTTTTGGGACATTACACAGCATCAATGAAATTATGAACAGATTAGTTGCCCAGGGCATTGGATTAGAATAATTTTTTGATAAACATTTTGAAATGACAGGCAAGTATACAGGCAAATTAACTCACAATGGTTAACACACTGGTATTACTACTACTACCACTACTACTAATAATACTACTACTACTACTACTACTTCTACTTATAATAATAATAATAATAATAATAATAATAATGTGCGACTTTTATTTTTCTCGGTCATCATCTTTTCAAAGAAAAATCAATTTTCACTCCTTCATACTTTCCCTTTCTGCTCTTTATCTCTTCAATGTTCAGTTTATCTGCCCTGGAATATTTGACTTAAAATGTTTGTACAGTGTGGTTGTACGTCATCCTCCATGCAGAAATTGTTAATGGCAGCTGTTCTCTCTGAGAAAATTTTAACTCCCTGTTTTCTGTCTGAGCACCAATCAAAACATTGAAATTAGAATTAATAATATTGAAATCTCAATTAACTAGGTTTACATTGCAACATTTGCTTCCTAACAATGACACATATTTTTTTGGCCTTTTTAAAACTTTTTCAAAGTTTTCAGGGTAGGTTTCTCATTCTTAACTTCTTCCATGATTTATGGTTGTGACAGTGTTAAACCTGTGATTTATAAACCTGGATTCATGCATTGCAAATGCATCCCCTTTCAACCAAGATGGGAAAAGAGGGGTGGCTTTTGGGACCAGCACTAATCATGTGTGATTTCAAATATACTTTTCTTTGTACAATATTTTTGTTTCTGCATGGCTAGTTTGCTGCACTCCTGTTTTTCTGGTTTGCTGCATGTCTCTTTTGCTGCTCTCTTGCCTTTCCTCTTTGCTGTTTTTCTGCTTTGCTGTCATGCAAGTTCTTTGCTGCTTTAGCCACGAATGCTTTTGCTGTAATTAACAGTGTTTGCATTTTCCTTACCTGCTCTCTGCTTGACTGAAGCTATTGGCAACTGCATTTTGCACTAGCATTGCTGTTCTGCTCATATTTTAACGCAAAGAACTATATGACAACATTGAGGGCTATTTTGTCTTAATTAGTGCACTAATTATAGCATTACCAATGTTACTTCTATTCCTGATATTACATTGTGTAATTAACTCTTTACTAACTTTAAGGAAATAAGGGATGTGTCATTTTCAGTACTTTGTCCAGTGAGTATACTGACCATCATGGAGGAAGCATGGGTCTTCACTATTGCTGGATGAGTTATGATTCATGCAGATTTTCTCTGCTTTTTGGGTTCTCTGCTTTTCTATCCAAAGTGTAAACATATGCACAGAGGTAGATTAGTTATGCTAAACTGTCCTTGAGTGCAAGTGATTGTGTAGTGCCCTATTCATGGTGCATCCTGCCTTGTGTATTGTGTTCCTTAGGCTCTGGCTTCACTGCACTGCATACAACTGCATACGCTGACTAAGACAAATCGAATTGCATTATTATTATTATTATTATTATTATTATTATTATTATTATTTATGGTTAATCAGCTGCATTATTTAGAACAGTCATCAATTCAGCAGTTCTGGTTCAAATAAAATGCTTTATTTAGATTTTTTTAGATGACTTACAGTTCTTAAAATGGAACTAATAGCACTTCTTTCTGTTGAAACATCACTTTCACATATCACATCAGCTCTGGCAATTACTGAGCTCTCCTGATTTCTGGTTTTCAGCAGGGTTTCCTTTCACTATGTTTGGGTTACAGCCCAGAAAATATCTTGGTAGCAGATAAATGTCCAGGACACCCCTGTCTCATTACTGAATCAGCAGGTCATTAAATGCACATTTTTTACAATCAGCTCAGGACTCACCAAGAGAACCACAAACGCAGCCTTGTCAAACTGAAGTTGCAAAATATATCCACATACTAAACATAATATATTCATTTTTACAATGCATTATTGAAAGTTGTGTGGACTTTTGCAACTACAGTGTCTAAAAGTAATCCTGAATGGAAACATAGTTAAAAAAAAAAATCAACTGACATTTCAGCGTCTGTGATGTTTGCTAATTCAAAAGCAGGACTAAAGGTGCGTATCCTGAGGTTTGGTATTAGGATAGCGGTAATATGTTTCATCACTTATCCAATTACGTGTGAGGGAAACTAATCTGAGACTCTATTAAAACACGAGACCTGGCAGCGTGAGGTTAAACAAAAGCAAATTACATTAGCTACTGCAGCTCTCTCTCTCTCACACTCACACAAACCCGCTGTGCTCATGCTTGCACAAATCTACTGAGACATTGCCATAAGTTTTAGCTCGGCTGCACATGGCTACATTCACTGTGGGTCATTTAAATTATGTTAACAACTTTTTTCCTGTTTTACTATAATGCTAACAGCGGAAGGAGGTAACAATTATTTGAGTTAACTTATTTCAACAATTTCTAATTAACAAATCATCTATAAACTCGACTATGATTTACTATTATTTGTAATATACATATGCTCAATCAGCATGTCTTTTTCTTTTAATTTATTTATATATTTTAGTTTATAGCTCCTAGTGCTTGGTAGATGATCCATTGATCAAGAATATTAATTCCAAAATTACAAAAATGGATGATGAATACTACTACTGGAAGAAGAATACAAAAGTCATTTTAATTTTCATGAATGACACCTATCATATGAAATAAAATAACCAGCTGGCTGTGTGTAATTCATGTGTATGAATTAATATAACATCTCAGAATTAGGGAGAACTGCCACAGTTGTTTTTTTTGTGTGTGTGTGTGTGTGTGTGTGTGTGTGTGTGTTTTATGTTAAATTACACAACAATCATTTTTATTATTTACTTCTGACTATAACATTATATACATTTTATTTTTTGTTGTTAACAATGTTCCCCATATATCAACAGTGAATGCTTAAAAAAGAACAAAAAATAACATAACAATAGCAAAAAAGAACAAATGTAATATGTAATCATAATTAAAAATATCATTTGTATATATTAATGTCAATTGTAACAGCAATCTTTATTTCAAATAACATGTTGAACTTCAATTTATTTATCAAAAAGTATATACATGTATTTAGCAAATCATAAAACACAAACAACAGAACAAAACAAAATAACTAGAAACATGATCAAAGACCAAAAAAAGAATGAGAAAATATATAGAAAGACAAATGTGAGACAGTGAGTCCATTGAAGGCTGAATTAATATACACAAGTTCAAAAGAAGTTGACTTTTTTATCTTTTACTATCGCATTGTTTATGGTTACTATGCTTTAACTATAATAATACTTATTTTATATGAAATTTTATTAAACTTTTTCTTGGCCACTTATCATTTCCATTACACCAGCCAGCTTCATCCAAGACATGTAAAAGCAGCCAATCACATCTTTACAAACATCAGTTCATGCTTAATTATAGAATCCTAACATTTTTCATAATTTGATATTCACTCTATTTAGCAAACAATTGAGCACAGATGCCCATGGCTAGTGTTGTGATCAACACGGAGGGCAGTGATGCCATCCATCCCTTCAATAAACCACAGACAATTCTGCTTTATTATTGTCTATTGCCAGGCCACAGAAGGTAGCAGCATCATCAGGATTTAAACTTGCAATCTCCAAACAGTGGGGACAACAGTTTTATATTGTGCCACTTGGGAGCTAGGATAATATGCTCTGCATCTATTGCTGGGCCTCAAGCAGGCAGAAATAAGTGTTTGTATCTTTTCTATTTCTATGCTTCCACCTTTCACTACTCTTAACGCTCTGATACCCTTTAAAGCAACATGGTGCATATGTAACAGATCATATACTGCATGTGGCACACATTCTTGCAGCTATCTTGCAATGTATTTGGAGTAGAAAGAAGTGTACACTACTACATTTTAACAGAAATAGTTTTTTCCCCACAAATTTTTCCAGCACATTGAACAAATCCCCCTGATCTTACAAATACAAAGGGAGTTCGTGTACATTTATTAGGATTGAATTTCATACATCTACATTTCCATAGATCAAGTGTGAAAACGTTGTCCCAGCTCTCCCTAAATGCTGACAACAGTTAGGTTATTTATGAATATTGCATTTTATGCAGGAGTTGTATTTATTCTATGGTAAAATTACAACATTTAATTAGTAAGTCTTATGAGTAATTATATTTTTAACACACCAGACAGATGTATGGTTGATTTACATTTTTTTCAATAAAAGCAACAGCAATCAGTCCAAAATGTGAATCATACTCAATCAAAAAATGCAACTAAGAGTATACTTACATTTTAACAGTGGTGTATAGTCATAAACACCACTGTTTTTAAAACATTTAACAATTTTTTGATATGGAAACCATTTGTTATATGATTCTGCACAAAAACTGTTAAACATTTTTCATGCCACTAAACAAAGACATCTTAATGGTCTTTGACTGAACCTGGGGAAAAAAGAATGTAGTCTATTTTATCATAAATGATACAGATCACAATTGTCAAGAATTCCTAACCAAAAATGTTGTGTGTCTTGTCAGAAAATGAAAACACATTCTAATTCTCATAAAATGTTTATTTAATCTAAGTAACTTTATTATTATATATTTTATATATAAAATTGTTATATCCACATATTCATAACCCAGATGAAGCTTTATAATACAAATTGTCTAACTATTTAAGCAGCCAGGTTTGATGTTAGAAAGCAGGTGATCAGTTCATACTCATACAGGACCCTGTATAAGTCAAAAAATTTTAACAAAGCACTTTCAGTTTCATGCACTTCCAGGTCGGCAGCCATCTTGCGTTTATCCTGCGCCTTCCTGTATTTAAGGACACTCAAGACTTTAGCTCAGGGCCAAATTACCTTACCGATTCCTAGCCCCTAACATTATTCTTGCCACGCTGCCTGCGCTGGATCTTGTTCCTGTTCCTGATCCTGTTCAGCTCTGCTTCGAACTCTGGACTGTTCTTGGATTTGGTTTTCTTGCACACCCCCTATTGTTCTGTTTGACGGCTTTAGATTTTTTAGACTGTTTTTTTTTTCGGTTTTGGTTTTGTCTTCCCTGAATCGTTCTGTTTGCCTGAGTTTTAGACCCTGGACTGTTTTTTGGACTGTGTTTTTGCCTTGCCCCATTGCTAAGTGTTTCCTTATTAAAGCCTATTTTCTCCTTAACCCTGTCGCACCCTGCATTTGGGTCCTTCCCTCCCATTCACCCACCTAGTCACTCACAGTTTCTGACAGAATAATGCACTGCTCTGCTCCCAATCCTTGCTGACTATGTTGCTCCACCCCTCAGTTTATCCAATGTTTTCACCTTGCCACTGGGTTTTGCTGACAATGTGGTCCAGACCTCCGCAAATGTCGTTGCTCCGCCTCAAACCTCTGCAGAGGGCTTTGCTCCAATCTTGCTCACTACATTGCTCCTGATTTGTGAGAGAAGGGTATCTGCAAGAGTGAAAGGGAAAGTTTATAGGACTGTGGTGAGACCTTTTATGTTGTTTGGTTTAGAGACAATGGCATTGACTAAAAGACAGGAGGTGGAGCTGGAAGTAGCAAAGCTGAAAATGTTGAGGTTTTTGTTGGGATTGACAAGGATGGGCAAGATTAGAAATTAGTTTATTAAAGGGACAGCGCATGTGGCACGTTTTAGAGACAAGGTGAGGGAGGCCCGATTGAATATCAATGAGTATTTCGGTAGGAGAGTGCTGAGGATGGAGCCACCAGGAGGGAGGAAAAAGAGGTTTATGGAAGTGGTAAGGAAAGACATGCAGGTGGTTGGGTTAAAAGTGGCTGATGTAGAGGGCAGGGGGGTATGGAGATGGGTGATTCAAAGTATATACAGTATATAACCTGCTTGCATGCTTTTACTCGTCACTTACCAAATCCATTAAAACACCCTTTGTTTATAATACAGCACTGACTATTTTGAGTAAGAATCAACAAATGAACTATATAATTATTTGGCAATATTATTTCACTCTTTTTTGACAAAAATAAATAAATCTCCAGATCTATCTAACTGTGAATTTTTTTTACTGTTTACAGCCCTCTTCAAGTCATTTCACAGGTTTTTGTTACTGTCTTGTTAGACTGGACCATGCAACAATCTTTTTCCAAATTTTTTTTTATGTGCCAACATAAATTGTATATTTGGAGCAAGAATCTATCACCACAATGTTTTACTGTTATTATGGTGTTCTTTTTGTGATTTTTTTTTTCTCTTTTCAAACATTGGTTGGTATAATGATGGAAAATTAAATATTCAGCTGTCTAATGGAGAGCTTTAGGTTATGTGCCAACATAAATTGTATATTTGGAGCAAGAATCTATCACCACAATGTTTTACTGTTATTATGGTGTTCTTTTTGTGATTTTTTTTTTCTCTTTTCAAACATTATTATGCCTTGTTCAGACCACAACATATATCAACTTATATAAATCTGTAGTTGGTTGTCACTTCCACATACATTCAAACAAAGAGTTAGAGATTTATGCTAACTGTTAAACAATGTAAACTAAGAAAGACACTGAACCTGAAATGCTACACACGAAGATTCAGCAAGAAGGACACTGGCTTGACAAATCCCGAAACAATTCACTGTATACTTAAGTCAAAGTCAAGCACATACACACATGGCTGGGGGACAAGGATCCCACACACATATAACAGCTTGTTTGGAAGCAGAATAAAAAAGCTGCATGCTGAGCTCAGTGGTAGTGTTGTAGCAGAGGTTGAGTACAAACCACTTTGCATGGTAAAATCTTCTGTCTCCCCACTAAGGTGTGAAGATTCATTCCAAGACTCATGACTAGAACAACACCAAATACAGAAATGCTAACAGAATGACACCATTATGAAGTCCACCAGCCAATAATTAAAGGCAGATAAAGACAGATGCAGATTTACGAAGGAGTTTACAGAAGCTTATTACAAGTTTAACAGGGCCCCCTAAAAATTAAATATCTTAAATGAAAAACCTCTGGATGAAAGCTGAACAACTTGAGTCACTCTAAGGGGCTGAGCTTAACTTTATTTTTAAAATATGCCACCTTTTAAACAGACCTGCCATGCACAACCATATTCAACCATGGGTATTAAGATAATTTTCCATATGGTTAACTCTCTGTGTGCACCAAACCAACCTCTATACTATACCAAAATGTTTTAATAGTAATATACTTCATAATTTACTCATATTAATTCATAGGAATGGTAATAATTGTGCCACACAAGTATTGAACAAATATATTTTTTTTATCAAACTGTGTTGATTTTGCATATGTGATTTTTTTACTAAAAGATCAAACAATTTAACAATAAAAACAAGGCATATTTGCTCATATTTCCTTAGGATGCCAATATAAGTGGGGGGCACTGTACATAATACATGATTTTTAAAGTGATTATTTGTCATGTGATTAATCCTTAAAAATACAACTTGCCTAATAATTCTGCACTCCCTGTACATGATTTTTAAAGTGATTATTTGTCATGTGGTTTTGGGTGCAAGTTTATCTAAAACTAAATCCACTTATGCTTTAACTCTCCTTCTGCTGCTTCTGGAAAACGTTTTTTTACCGATGCTCTTAAAATCACAATGTTAGAAACTGTTTCAGCTGGTTAATACTTATTTCTTTTTAATTGATGAACCAAAGCAGCTATTACACTGCGATGATGACACCATTTAACATCACATTTCTGTTGCACAGTCCCATTCAGTGAGCAAAGTTGGAGTTGCCACTACTAATGCAATGATGCTTGGCATTGTGTTGCAGAAACTGTCTCTGAAAAGAAAAATCTTGTTTAGGACATTCTAAAGCAGTAAAGTAAATGTTCCAAAAGTACGGAACCATATAATACTATATTAATATTTCCCAAACAACAATTTTTACTAATTAAATTCAGTGGCAAATGTCATTTTCTTTTTTATTAAAATGTTTACAAAATTTAAGTAAATGTATATTTTTTTTCACACACATTACCTTATTGCACAAAATATCCTAGTGTGAAACACATGGTGAAATCCACAGTTAACCCACAAATTCAACTTCTGAGAGTTCAAAAGCCTGAGAGAGTTTTTGATAAATAAATGGTATTAAAACCCAATTCAATTTAACTTAATTTAAGTCAAATTTCATGGTGGTTCTGTGGTTTATCATTTATGCTCGAAAAAAAAAGTTAACTAAACACTTGGAGCCATATTCAGTTATGCATAATAAATTAATTCTAAAATTGTGCACAGTGCTGAATTTTATGTGGATTAAATTAAACTTGTAAGCTGTAACCATTCAGACTTACTGCAGCTGCACTTCTAGTTCAGTAAAAAAATAATATATAGGATGTGTTATAAGTTGTTGAATAAATTAAGCACCTGCTTTAATTATACATACACAGAACTTTTCTCACATCTATTGAACCCAAGCCACCACGTTTAAATGTAGGCTATAATGCATAAACTTGCAAATTAAGAATAAATTATTATTCACGGAGCAATAGAGAGAAACTGTATGGATACTTTTTTTGGTGCATTGTTTAATACATTGTAATATACACTAATAAACAGTGTAAATACAGAGTACTGAATAAAAAATTATAATTTGTACATTTAAGTTTGTACTACACATCAAATGAAGCAAAACAGGTAGTCTATATGTATAACGTGTATATTCGATAATTGTATATATTATATATGTAATGTATATTTCAGAATTGCTACACAAAACCTTACACTGTAAATTAATTAGCAAAGACAGGGAAAAAAAACAACAAAGGGTTAAAATATGATGGCAATTTAGCAGTGTTACGTTCCCACCTTGGCTAGGCCTAGGGGAGTGTGGAACAATAACCAGTTAGATGTTACGGGCCGTTTGAACAAAAAGCAGGACCAGAGTTTAGAGTAGTTATTGTTTAATGGTCAAGCGTGCTTTACAGAGTCAAGAAGACTAGACTCAGACTGGCAAAAGAACATGGACAGTGCCAAAGAAGTGAACACAACAAAAGGGTCTATTTTAGGCTGTATTTTGGGAAGCTTAACCTAACTAACAGACAGGAACAGTCTAGCTGACTACTCTAGGCTAAGCTACAAAAAAAATACAGTGGGTGGCACCTGCCCTCTTACTAGGGTGTCTAAACAATGGAAAAACCTACATGGTGGAATGTAGGTGCGCGCACATTCTTACCTGTTCCTAAGCCAGGTGAGCTAGGATAACGCAAACAACTAGCAAACAACTAGCAAACAACTAGCAAACAACAGGCTCTCTCCTTCTTTCCTCCCCTCCTCGGGGACTTCCGGAGCTGCTTTTAAATGGAGGGTTCCGCCTCCTCTGGTCAGCTCTGGCTCATCATTGGTCCTTTTTCTCCTCCATTCCAATTACCCAGTAGCTCCACCTATAGCCGGTAAAGTGCTGAGGAAAAAGGGGGGAGGGGGAGAGCAGTAGAAAGAAAATAGCAGACACGTAACACGCCCACAACAAAGAGCAAACTTGTTTGCGAAAATAACAAAACAGTATACAA
This sequence comes from Silurus asotus, assembly GCA_024362625.1. NCBI lineage: Eukaryota > Metazoa > Chordata > Actinopteri > Siluriformes > Siluridae > Silurus > Silurus asotus. The sequence continues at coordinate 3,730,171 of MU533908.1, forward strand.
TACAATGTTTAAACTCGTGACAGAGCATCAGCAACAACATTTTCCGAACCCTTTTTGTGTTTAATCTCAATGTTGTAGTTCTGGGCTAACAATGACCATCTCATGAGCCTTTAATTCTGGTTGTACATACGGGACAAAAAGACTAGAGGGTTGTGATCGGTATACACAATAATTGGTAGAGGTGCAGAACCAACATATACCTCAAAAAACTGGAAAAGCTAGTAACAATGCTAGAGCTTCTTGTTCTATTGTAGAGTATTTTGCCTGATGTTTGTTAAATTTACGTGAAAAGTAACAGGATGGTCAATTCCACAGGCATCCTCCTGTAACAGCACAGCTCCGGCCCCTATTACACTGGCATCCACTTTAAGCTTAAAAGGTTTAGAAAAATCGGGGGCTGCAAGTACAGGTAAATTACATAACATAGCCTTTACACTGTCAAAAGCATGTTGGCAATCTGTAGTCCAAACAAACGGTTTGGATGCACTAAGCAAGGACGTAAGGGAGGCAACAACAGTAGAACATTTTTTTACAAAAACTACGATAGTATCCTGCTATACCAAGAAATCTCTGTAACTCTCGACGCGTTGAAGGCGCAGGAAAATTTAATATGGCATCTACTGGACGGACCTGTCTATGGCCTACTTGCTTGCCAAGGTATGTAACAGTTGCTTGAGCAAACTCACATTTGGCCAAGTTTAATGTTATTGATGCTTGTTCCAGTCTTTTGAAAACCAGAACATTTAAGTGTGTGGCCCAGTCCCTGGTATAGTTAACAAGGTCATTTAGATAAGCTGAGCAGTGAGGAACATCTGCCAACACAATATTAATAAGACACTGGAACGTAGCTGGATCATTTCGAAGTCCAAAGGGCATAACTGTATACTGCAGAAAACTGTCAGGGGTGACAAAAGCAGAAATTTCTGAGGCACGAGGCGTCAGTGGTACGTGCCAATAACCCTTAAGCAAGTCCAATTTTGACACAAAACGAGCTGAACCTACATTATCAATACAGTCATCTATCCTTGGCAAGGGATGATAAGGGTGATAAGGAATGGACACGTGATGGGTTATGTTTAGTGTTTTCATAACCTGTGAAAACAGCTTGGACAAGAAGTTAGTTCCTTGATCCGTTTGAACGACCTTGGGCAGCCCAAAAGTGGTGAAAAATTTTACCAGGGTTTTGACCACCACTGAAGAGGTAATTCTACGTAAGGGAATCGCTTCTGGAAACCGAGTAGCAGCACACAATATTGTTAACAAATACTGATTCCCAGACTTAGTTCTAGGCAGAGGACCAACGCAGTCAACAAGAACATGCTCAAATGGCTCCCCAAGTACTGGTATAGGGTAAAGAGGAGCTGGTGGAATAACCTGATTTGGCTTCCCCGTACACTGACAAATAAGACAAGACCGACAAAACTGCACAACATCTTTCCTGAGTGCAGGCCAAAAGAAATGTTTGAGAACGCGGCAATACGTTTTTGTAATGCCTAAGTGTCCTGACCAAGGATGATCATGGGCTACCTGAAGTACACCTTGCCTATAAACTGAAGGTACCACAATCTGAAAGACACTGTCAAAAGGCGAATCAACACTAGACCATTTCCGCATTAAGAGATTGTTCTCTACAAAATATGCTACTTGTCGTTTTGCCAACTCTTCCTGACTACACACAGGTGAAAAATACTTCTCTAGGCTAGGATCAGCCTTTTGAGCCTCAATAAGTTGTAATCGACTAATAGGTAACTCACCAAACTGAACATCTGTGCTCTGAATTTTTATTGAAGTCACTGGGTCGAAAGAACAAGCCATGGGAGGAGTCAACACAGCAGACTCTGCATCACCTTTAGCGAGAAACGAGTCTGATAAGTCAACCACATCTTCTAACAAACGAGCTTTAGCCCGAGTCACAGCACATACAGGGAACACTGTGGGGTGATCATGTGACAGATCATCTGGGAAGAGATCTTCAGCAGGACTCTCCAGAACCTCTAGGAACGGAAGGACTTTACCTCCAGCTATGTCATTCCCTAAAATGAAAGTAACACCTTCCACAGGTAAAGACTGACATACTGCCACTTTATAGATACCTGTAGCTAGACTTGAGCTCAAGTGCACGTAGTGAAGAGGAACTTTAATGTACTGCATAGTAATCCCCTTACAAAAGGCATGTGTTCCACAGAAGGACTTGTCTGAAAAAGATAACACATCAGCTAATATAAAGGACTGAGTTGCGCCAGTATCCCGAAGAATTTTAACAGGTACTGGGGGTTGATCTTTCCCAACTAAAGAACATCTACCATCTGTTACAAATGGCTGATAACATGAGTAAACAGATTCTTTCACATTCGGTTCGACAAAATCTGAAGCAGGACTAACGGTTTTCGCTAGTGCAATTCGTTGGGTAGGACTAGGAGTTTGTTTCGGCCTGTCTTGCTTTTGCTTTAAACTTGCGCAGTCTGCAATTACATGGCCGGGCTTATGACAGTAAAAGCATCTAGTAGAGATAGGAGGAGAATTCGACTGACTAGACCGAGTCGTCTTTAACTGCAGATTAGTGGTTACTGACGATTCTACCTTAGTCTGCTTTAAGACGTTCTTATGAGTCAGCACAAACTCATCTGCGAGGACAGCAGCGTTTGAAACAGAGGAAACCTTCCTCTCATTTAGGTAGACCACAACACGGTCAGGTAGACAATTCTTAAATTCCTCAAGCAACACAAGCTTCCTCAAGGAGTCAAAATCATTCACTCTGCTAGAAGCACACCACTTATCCAACAAGGTTTCTTTCTCTCAGCCAAACTCAACAAAGGTCTGTAAGGGAAGTTTTCTAAGGTTCCTGAACCTTTGCCTGTAGGCTTCAGGGACCAACTCATAGGCACGGAGTATAGTCGTTTTAACTACCTCGTACTGTAAACTATCCTCCAGGGACAACAAAGAACACACTTCCTGAGCTTTTCCAATAAGCTTACACTGGAGCAAGAAAGACCACACATCTTTAGGCCAGTTTAAGGCTATAGCGATACGCTCAAAAACACAGAAATAAGTATCTACTTCACTTTCTCTGAATGTAGGAACCAACACAATGTTTTTGCTAACATCAAAAGCAGGGGTGGCTGGGACAGAGTAAGCAGACTGAGGCATAGGGACAGGCCTTACAGGAGGTGCAGGCGGAGAGGACAGTGGCGGAGGAGGGGAAGACAGGTTATCCGAGTGGGCCGTAGACATTGAAGAGATCTTCATCGCTTCTAACTCCACTTGCCTTAATCAAACTTCCCGATCTACCCCGAGTTTCATCTTACGCACAGCTATCCTAAACTCCATCTCTGCTTTACGTGCCTCTGCTTTCTCTTGAGCCTCCAATTGAAGACGTGCAATGCGCGCTTTGGCACGGGCCTCATCCCTTGATCCTGCAGACAAAGAAGGAGAAAATGGGTTAAAGCGGGGTAAGGTAGCTCTGGCTTCAACCTTTGGCTCAACCATTTCTGCACCTAAAGTCCCAGAATCAACACCAGTGGATTCCACACCACTAGCCTCAGTGGTATCAACATGTGGTGAGAGTTTAAGAACCCCTAATTCACAAAGCTTAGCAAGAACCTTACTCTTGATCTCTTTCTTCACCAGACTCCGAGAAACTGGTACACTATAGTAAGCAGCGAGTTCTAATAGGTCATCCTTCCGACACTTCTCAAAAATATTCAGACTTGGAGAAGCAACAAACAGCCGGAGATCAAAGGTTGCCATGACTATAGACCAGTCATCCAGTACACACGATAAACCATAAAATCAATAATACCCAACTCGTCTATCCCTATACAAACAGATCCTGGACGAGCCCCCACTTGTTACGTTCCCACCTTGGCTAGGCCTAGGGGAGTGTGGAACAATAACCAGTTAGATGTTACGTGCACGTAACAAGCAGAAAAGGTAGTTGTGTTACCATGATCAGAAAGCTACAAAAACAATAGCAAAATCAAACATGGAAATGAAGAGTTTGAAGGGACAGATAAAGTTTAGAGAAAGGAGTCAGAATTAAATTGGAAGGAACAGAGAGGCAGACTAGGACAATTGCATATTTTGTCCTGTTTATTAAAATTATGTTGAAATTTGTTTGCATTTGTGTTTTTGATACTGTCTATAGTTTTTGAAGGGTTAACCAGAAGAGGTAACCAGCTCTAAAACACAAGAACCAATATTCCTATTTCAAAATAGCTGCTCATGTAACATCATAGCACAGTGGAATGAAACAGTGCAATTGGGAAACTATCCCTGACAAGCCCACAACTGTTTGACACTTTGATTGACAGGGGCTATTCTTCATAACCAGAATTATTCTGTTAAAAATCCTTAGCCATGTATTCTTATGGCTGATTAGGATTCGAGCTCATAGTTTCACAGTCGAAACAGGGTAGATTTTATTTTTGGTAATCTGTTTCACGTTCCTCTGCATCTAGTACAATGTGTAGTGTGATTTCCTTTATTTCTCTCTAAATTAAAGCTAGAGCTAAGATATACTATTTATATGTTATGTAAAGTAATCCATTCACAAAGAATTATATAAATTAGATAATTTAATACGTCATTACGTGCATGTTTATTGAGCCACAGGTATGGATTACGTATAGTGTGAACAATTATTCTGAAATGGTTGAATAAAGGAAAATAAAAGCTTAAATTTTGGATAAGATGTTTGAAACTGGATTTCAGTAACTGTAAAATATGTTTAAAAAATGTGTTTGCAGTAAAAAAAACAAAGAAAATCCTTAAAAATATATATATATATATAGTGTGTGTGTGTGTGCGTGTGCGTGTGCGTGTCTGCCTCGGACAATTGAGTTAATTAAAAAGAATAATGATTGTAAGAATGGAACTGGAACTGTGACTGACATAATTGGAAATGCATGTCATGAATCTTCTCAAATTGCACATAATGTAAAATCTAAAAAGCTATCAAAATAATTTACATTGAAAAAACCTAATTTCTAATCGCAAAACTTTTAATAAACAAAGTCCTATATGGTAAATGGGATCTTTGGCTGGTTCCCTTGTAGAACATTTAGTATAAAGTATTTATTACATGAGCAGTCCTACTATTAAAACTCTGGTTTGATCAAATAAACATTGTCCATTTAAACTTGCTTTTATATCGCACTCAAACACATACACATTATTTACTCAGCCTGGATCATTGTGCGTCACCCACAGTATCCGCAGTGAGTGGTGTGTAAATGATCAGGTTGTGCCTGAGGAGGCAGACTTCCTTGAACTCTGCATGACCCGCTGGAATATGATGTGGGCTCAGCTTGCTGCAGTGAGATTATATTCTACCCGCCTTCAAAACAGGAGACTGTGAGACGAGTTAGGCGTGTTGCCTTGGATACGTAAGAACTCTATAGGAGCTTGCACAATGATGAATATTAAATGTAGTGCCAGCAAGAGAGTGCAACATGGGAAAAATGGAGAAACACTGAGAGCACGAGGAATAAAGACAGAGAGAGAAAGACAAAGTTCATTGCATCCAAACATGCATAATACAATATTATGCCCATTTGAAATAACAATAGTGTTAAAAGCATCAGTAGAAATAAATGTTTAAATATCTACACAGCTATCTCTTTGGATGCAGTTTTTCTTGTTTTCCACAAGGCTACTTTTTCTATCCTTTGCCAAATGTTAATTATAATTACAACAACGCATCTGGCCACACTGTACATCACATCGAAAGTACTGCTGACCGCTTGTTAGGATCTGAAGCATTATAGTAAAACATGGACATGGTGAAGAGAGATAAAAAAGACTTACAGATCAAAGGGGAGCTAAAGACATGAAAACTCCTTTCATCATCCTGCTCCACTTTATTAGGTACTGTGTGTGTGTGTGTGCGTGTGCGTGTGCGTGTCTGCCTCGGACAATTGAGTTAATTAAAAAGAATAATGATTGTAAGAATGGAACTGGAACTGTGACTGACATAATTGGAAATGCATGTCATGAATCTTCTCAAATTGCACATAATGTAAAATCTAAAAAGCTATCAAAATAATTTACATTGAAAAAAACTAATTTCTGATCGCATAACTTTTTACCCTCATTGGTGTGAAATATCAAGAAGTGTATATCAAGATGTCTTAGAATGAGATGACTAGAGTAATCTAAACATATACCTCTCATAGAGCACTTTAAAGCTTGTTAGAGAATGCCATGTAATGAAGCATGAGCAAACACGTGTAAAAACGTTTATTTAAAATGCTTGTTTGAGGTTTATTTTATTTAAACAAAATAACAAAATGCATGGAATGAGGAAAGTAAAACCTGAACGTAAACAAGTCAACTATGAAAACCATGTATTTTAAGTTCTATGGTTTTATTTACCAGTACAAATTAAATATTATCTGGTCCTGTTACAAAATGTAAGCCAACATTTTTATAATAAATGCACCCTTACTACTTACATATAAATTACAAAGCTAAATAAAAGTCCTGCTAATTAAATGTCCTTAATTATCAGTTGGGTTCAACTGATCATCGGCAAGTGCTTCTACCTCTATAAAGGCCCAGGTTTTAGCAGTCTATTGGTCTGGAGCATTCAGGTGTATGTTAATGCTAAGAAGGACATCAGCACTGATTAGGAGAAGCAATTGTTCTCTGAAGCAATTTGCGAAGGGTTAAGGGTTAAACAATTTAAAACTACTACAAAGCATTCTACGGTGAGGAAGATTAATAACGGGTGAAAAACTGTCAAGACAAATGGCATTCTTCTCAAGCATGGACATCCCAGCAAATTCACAGCAATATCAGATCATGCTATGCCTAGAGAAATTGCAAAATCCCAAGAGTTACATTTCAGACTGTACAGGCATTAGTTAGCATGTTAAATATAAAGGTTCATTACAGAACAATTAGAAAAAAGGCTTCGGTTTGTGAAGTAGAACATAGAACTTCTGGAAAAAATACCCTTTGGATAGATGAGGCCCAAGTATTTTAGAGTCAAATGTGAGTGAATTTCTTTGAAAAATAAAGCATGGTGTGAATGCAGTGTGGCAAGAGGATACAGTGTCTCGTTTGGGGCTACATACATAACCTAGAGACGTTCCCTTTCAGGGACTCAATGCTTTGGGAACGAAAGTCCAAAACTGCCAGACTGACCAGTCCCTGACTAGTGTGTATGGGAACAGCAGGTCGAAGGACAGAGGAGCCAGCAGTGGAACAGAGGTCGAGTATATAGAACCTGACAAAGGTTAACAGGGTGGACCAACCCGCAATGTCGCAGATGTTTTTAAGGGAGCCTTAGAGGCTGCCACACTCTGGATCGAATGTGCTCTGATACCGAATGGAGCGGGGTAGCCAGAGGACTCATAGGAAGACACGATAGTGTAAAAAAATTTGCATGCAACAGACACAGCTGGTTCAGATTTTCCTGGTCTGGGGCCTGAAATGGTGGAGCATAAAATGCCTGGAGCCTAACAGGTTGTGGGACGACCGAGGGTACCTTGTGGATGTAACCCGCTCTGGAGTGCAAGAAGGCACTGGCCGACTCGCAGCATACAAACTCATCGTGGAGGGAGCTCAGGAATGGAAAATGGTCTCTACCAACTCGGTGGATCCTTGGGGCTGTGCCCACTAAGTGGCCACATTCACAACCTCCATAAATCTAACTATTGCGCCCGCTGCTTGAGAGAGGAGATCCCTCCTCAGAGGATTTTTTCTTGGAGGCTGATCGAGGAGGGTTACCAGATATACAAAACATGGTCTCTTCAGCCACCTTGGGGCCACCAGGAGAAACTGCTTTAATGTTAGATTCATGGCCAGCATGCAATTGATGTGCCATAATACATGGGACTCTTGAGGGACACATCCATCATAAGCATTACGTGACGACCGGGAACTCCCAACAGCAGCCTTGGGATAGAAATCCAGGAACTCTCCAAACATCTAAGGCATGTGACCTTCATAGTATGACCCTCCTGAAAGCTGTCAGGATGGATGCAATGCAGGCAGGGGAAAGCCGGGCGCGTATAGTGGTAGAATCCCATATGACACCGAGATAAGTGATTTTCTGTAAAGAAGAAAGCACACTCTTTCAGTTCAGCTGAAAACCCCAGCTCCTTCATGTGAGCGAGAACGACATCTCAATGCCGGACCGCTAACTGCTCTGATAGAGCTTATGTCAACCAATTGTCTATAAAGTTTAGGATCAAAGCCTCAGGGGAGCCAAAGCCACATCCACACCCTTCGTGAGGGTGTAGGGTAAAAGGCCAAGACCAAATGGAAGAACACGGTATTGGTAAGCTTTGGCCTCCGAAAGCAAACCTCAGGAAATTCCTCTAAAAAGGAATGATGGATATTTGAAAGTATGCATCCATTAGATCTACCATGACAAACCAGTCCTCAGACCTGATCTGAGACATGATCTGCTTGAGGGTTAGCATTTTGAACCTGAGTCTCATTAGTAAACGGATCAGCTGACATAGATCTAGAATCAGACGCAACCCACCGTCCTTTTTGGGAACTATGATATACCAGACTCTCATCAGAGTCTGGCACATCAGACTCTCTGTCTGATGGAGGGAAACCTCAATGGCCTCCTTCCTCAGGAGAGTGTTACTTTCTGTTCCATGATTAAATCCTGCTCGTTTACCACAGGTAACTTCCCAAGCTGCCAGGTAGTCTCTTAGGGGTATTAGTCTCTTGAGACTTACCTTCGGTACACTTAGAGCCAGGGGAATGCCCTGTTGCAGCTGTAGTGTTCTCGTAGGATGCAACGAGTTCCCCTGGTCTGCTATGATGTCGGGTGGAAACCGAGAAGGTAGCTCGCTGGAGCTGGCCATGCCTTGAAACACACCAGGTCCCTGGGGCTGCAGAGGCCAGGCCAATTTCCCAGAACATCCTCTTATTGAAATGACAGTCCTCAGCCCTGTTTCTGTACCTCTCAATGATGGGAGGTGCTAGTTAGTTTTTGGGCTGCCCCCGCTGAGCTCCCCCATGAGAGTGACATGGGACATGACAAACCTGGGATCCATCCTTGTGCCCACGTGTTGCTGTGAGGCATGATTGCATCCTTCCTAGGGCAGGAAGCCATAGCAATGTTTTGGTCAGGGCAGGTGGCCACAGCAATGTTTTTGTCAGAGCAGGGAGGCTGCAAATTGAAAAAATGGGTAAGAACAGGTAGTTTGTTATGCTAGCCAGGCATGGGAAACTTCCCCATATTCATTTTCAAGGTAGCACTTTATTTTGAACCAGGGGTTAGTTGTTTCCCTATTCCATTGAGCTGGTTAAGCTGTTTAGGTTTTACCGCTATGGAGTTAATCTGGAGTGGAAGTCATCATCCAGTTTTGGCTCTGCTGGACTCTGGTGCCCCAGGCAAATTCATGGATGCTTCCCTGGTCAAGCATCTGCAAATTTTTGCCAACCCTTTCTCTGTATTTCATTTGATAAAAAGGTGGATGAATCAAAGACACTCCAATGGGGCACTATGAGTACCAGGTAATGTGTTTAGCCTTACATATGCTCCTGCAGTCTTTCAGGCAATGATTAACAACATGCTTTGTGACATACTAAAAAAATATGTATTTGTGTACCTGCTCGATGTCATGATCTTTTCAAGTTCCCAATTGGAGCTTATGGAACATGTCAAGAGGGCCCTTACCTGCCTGCTGGACAACCACTTTTATGTGAAGCCTGAGAAATGAATTTTATGTGCCCTGAGTACAGTTCTTGGCTTTTATGATCATGCCAGGAAGTGCCCAGATAAACCCCAAGAAGATTTACAGATTGGCCAACCCCTACCACGGTCAAGCAGGTACATATTTTACTGGGATTTGCAAACTTTTATCAGCAATTAATCTGCAATTTACTTGTAATTTCAGTTCTGTGTCACTCCTTTCTTCATTCTTACCAACATTTCCTAATCTATTTTAGTGGACCCCAAAGGGCTTTGAAGGAGATCAAACATCAATTTACTTTGGCCCCTATCTTATCCATCCCTGATCCTGACACACTCTTCATGGTAGAGGTGGATGCATCCAAAGCAGGAGTAGAGGTATTTCTCTCCCAGAAGGGAGCACCCCTTTACCTTCTTCTCCCACAAGCTTACCCTGATAGAGAGTAATTATGTTGTGGGGAACAGAAAGCTGCTTTTCATTAAAACTTTGGTTGAAGAGTGTTGGCATTGGTTTGATGGGCTTGCCACCTGCATCAGGTCCCTAACTGATCATAAAATCTTGGAATACATCCAGCAGGCCCAATGCCTTAACAACCACCAAGCAAGCTTACATATAGCCTGGGCTCTAAGAACCCTAAACCCGATGCCCTTTCCCGAGGTACTCAACTGCCATTGATGAGAGGTCTGTAACAGCCCATCATTTCCCCCGGTTATGTTTGGCCAGACAAATGTTCCTTGACCAACCACCACAGAGACTGCTCCACCCTTGTTGATCCCTTATTGGTCCTAGTCTCACCTCTCCATGGACTTCATTATTAGACTTCCCCCATCCTAAGGCAGATCCTATTAATAGTTGACAGATTTTTCAAAGTCTGTCCGTTCATTGAGCTGACCAAGCAACCCTCAGCTAAAGAAACTGAGGAGCTGGTTTGTAACCATGTGTTCCGAGTCTTCGGCATCCCACAATTTATTGTGACTAATCTTGCCCTGCCATTCACTTCCTGGCTTTGGATGCCTTCTGTTGACTGCTAAGAACCACTGCAAGCGTATGCTTAATTGTCCACCCTGGGTTTAATGGCCAAATGCAGAGGCTAAACCAGGACCTAGAGAACAACTTGAGGTGTATGGTGGAGTATTCCAAACACCCCTCTTCATTGTCATCCTTCCTTATGTGGGTGGAGTGGGCCCACAGCAATCTGCACTTTTAAGCCTTGGGCATGTCCCCTTTTGACTGTCAGTTTGGGTGCACGGCTCTACTGTTCCTTGATCCGGGAGCCTGAGGTGGTTGTGCCATCTGCTCAATGGTTCGTGCATTGCTATCATCAAATGTGGAGCAGGCCAACCGCCAACCGCCATAGAGTACATACATACATATACAAATGTGAAAACATAAGAAAAACATACCAAAATGCATGAAAAAGGAAGGCAAAACCTGACCGTAAATGTAAAACAATTATTAAAGAAAAATGGACACAAAAAGTGAGCAGTGGGCTATTTATAAAATTGCTAAATTCCAGGCTTATTATTGTGAATGTAAATTAGGTGCATAGGGAAACTTGACAAAGTCTCATGATGTGCACTGGCTGATGGGAAATGTAGTTTGAGGCTCTATTCATTGCAGAGGAAATACAGTATTTTTAAACAAAACAGCATTATAAAGACATAATGATTATTAAACAAATATCCAGAATGTGTGATTTGTAAAAATCAATCAATCAGTCAATCAATCAATTTGTGCACATTCTGTGAAGAGTCAGGAAATACAATTATATACTGCCACCAGCCCTTCAACGAATGGAACAAAATTGGTAATTATTTACAAATTTAGTCAGTTAGTCAACAAGATAACTGTGCAAACGTTTTAAATATCATACAATATATTTAGTCTTAGATGACATGGGTGCCCCATTCCCTCTATATCTTATTTCCACTTATACCTGTGCACATAAGGGGGGTCCTGGGGCTCCATAACTGTTCATCAATAGGAGGTAGAAAAGATAGGCTGTAATTTTTTAATAAATCTTTTAGTTGTACTGTTATAAAAATCTAAAGAGACACATTTGGCCGATGACGCCTCCAATGCTAAGGAATGAACACAGCAGGAGGGTTTTTCATCTTGTCATCTTTTCACCCCCCCCCACACACACACACACACACACACTCTTGTAATCCTGCCCTAGTTTTCTTTTTATTTTTTATTTATTTTAATCTCATAAAGCACAAAGGTGTGGCGGGCTGCCTGTGAAGCGGCATTAATTGGTGTGCAATATGGCTTCTATGATTAATGATGCTTCCAGTACTATCTGCTTTGGTATCTTGTTGAACACAGTGCCACCTACACACTCAGTGTGTAGAAAAAAATAAAGAGAGGGAAGTGAGAAATGAGACATTGTGAATAGAAACAAAAAGCGATTGTGTATAACTTTGATGGATGTGCACAGATAAACTTCTGACTGTGAGTCCCTCCCAGATTTGTATCATATTTTGTTTCCTGGAGATTAAATAAGGCACATGGGGTATTGTCACTCTTAAGTGTGTGCGTGTGTGTGTGTTTGTGTTTGTGTGTGTGTGTTTATGTGTGTGTGGTGACACCCTGCTTTGAGTCAGTGAACTTGTAAACTGCTATATAAAATACTCTCAGAAAATACCTTTCCACACTGCCTTTTTCTTTTTTTTATTTCTTTTTTCACAGCCTTGTTTATTTATGACTCCAATTTTGTGTGCATACTTATAGTGGTGAAAGTATTATCTATGGAAGCTTGTATCTGGGGTGTGTGTATGTGTGTGTATTGATACAGCACTCCAGGGTGCCCTTCTGTTTTATAGTAAGCATAGAAGCCTAGTATGCTGGTGTTATGTCATGGCCCTCTTACAGGAAGTCAAGAATTTCCCCCCAAAATATATAAAACCTAAATAACATTTTAGTGTTCTAGGATGAGAGCTCTGTTGCAATTGCTACCATTTATGTCTAGTAAACATTTTACTTCAACATCAGCTATTTTAAGAATAATTCCTGTTGATCAAAAATCTTCCTTAAAACATTGTCAGATTGTGTGTGTGTGTGTGTGTGTGTGTGTGTGTGTGTGTTTTTCCACTTCTACTACAATCACAATTTTAGTACAGTATACTAGCCTCTGAAATTTGCTATGCTTTTAGCTATTTAAGAGATGTGCTAGACCAAGCCACTGGATCTACACTCTAATTTGTAATGGCATTTGTTCATCGTTCTTTCTCTTTTTTATCCTCTTGTTCTTGTTCTTCTTCATGATCGTTAATGACCACAACATTTTTCTGTCATCGCCAGTCTAAAAAAACTCCATTGCACCCATATTAGTATTCTTTACTAAAATAAAAACGATTATTAGTTTTACTGCTAGCAAACAACTTTAAGCACCTGTCATAACTTAAAGACACATGTTCACACATATTTAATTTCTTAATTTTGTCTGTGTTGATTTTAGCCTCAATTAAATAGACATTTATATGCCCATTAAAAATTGTTAGCATCCTCCTAGTGCTGTAAATAGCTTGTGATTTGTATTATTACTTAAACAGCAACCTTGACAAACCAGAATTTTGTGGAGCTTGCTTTGTGCACAGTGGCATTGTCATGCTGGAATATGTTTGGGCCCATTAGCTCCAGGGGGGATATTAGGCCGGATACCAAGACCTTCTAAACAACTGTGCGCTTTTAACTTTTGCTTCAGTTTACATATATAAATATACAAATACATATATTTACATAAGGCTTACATATGGGTGAAATAGTGAGATGTAATGGTTTTATTTTTCACTAATATGCCACACACCACTCATGGCATTTTATGGAACTGAAAATGTATTTCTTATTAGTTTTGCAGGACTAGCTCAGCCAAGCCATTTATCCATAGGTATCCTAAATTTATAATTAAATGTCCTTTACGTATATGCAATTCCTGAATCTATTGCAGGGAAATACATATTAATAATCACATTTCAGGTTAATTGCACATGATTCAATTGTGTTTTTATTTGTCACTCATGCATTTGTATTGTAATTGATTGTAATGCCCAATTTTAATGAAAATGTACTTTCAATCTGTTGTGTTTGTTGACATTATATATGTCCACTGACTGGTTTTGTTACACTGCATTCCGTTTATCAGTGATTAATACTATAAGATATGTGCCCTGAATTTAACTTTATATGTATGTATTTGGTTACCTTTTTAAATTTAGCCAGATAGCTGATGGCTTCACAAAGAGAGAGCCTTTTAATTCACTATAATCAAATCTTTGTGAATGTCATATAAAAGTCTGAAACACTCATCAGAAGCTATGCTGGTTTTATGACTGACAGTAAATCTGTCATTTGCCATCTTCAGATTTTGCCCTTGGTGGTAACCAAAATTTCATTAGTGCCATCTTTCTCTTCTTTGTTATGCCTTTCTGTCTTTAATCCCCTCTCTTCATTTCTCTGTGGTTGCTCTTTCTTTTGCTGTATTTCTCTCCAGTTCTGCACCTAAACTTTCATTCCTTCTAGGGTTATCGTTTAATTTTCCAATTTATTAATATATTCCTCTGTATGTCGTATACCCACTTTCTGTACCTACAAACTACAGTTTTTCCTTTGCACCTATGTCCCACTCATTATTTCCCTCTCTCTTCTAAAACATCCTCACCATGCCATTTTTCTTTACTTCTATCTTTTTTTCTTTCATAAGTTCATCTCTCTGTCCTTTTCACTCCTTTTCTCTCTATCTTTCTCCCTCTCTGTCTCTCCTACCCTGTCTCTCCTTCTCTCCCTCTCTCTTTGCACCTGGTCCTTCCCCTCTGAACCTCTCTGACAGCTCCTCATTAATCATTCCACCCCTCTGTCCACAATTCTCTTTCTCGCTTTCACATGGGAAGCAGCTCTCTCCAGTGACATTTATCTTCTCATCCTCCTCCCAATCTCTCACTTTTCCCAATGCTCTCGCTCTTTTTCTCTCTCTCATTTGTTTAACCTGGTCATTTCATGCAGTTTCCTCCAGTTTCATGATTCAGCAAATTCACTTCTAAGCTCTATATAATGTGAAGTGGATAATAATGGAAATTAAATTGTGGCTTAAAGTTTAAAATAGCATCACTAAGACCAGATCCACTTTCAGTGGTAAATATAAATGGAAATTAATTGTTTGAATGAATAGGCTTTGTCCACATTTTCATTTAGAATATTCAGTTTGCTACCACGATTCCTTAAGACATGTTAAATGCATTTGAATGTGATCTCTTTGGTAGTCCATTAGACAAGATATTTTTCTAATTTGTATGGGAATGGCAAATGTAACCAACAAGAAATAAAAATTTAATTTGTCTAACGATTTTTTCCTAAAATCTATTAGCTGGTCTGTTTACCACCAGGGACTTGGAAGAAACTTGCATATGGATATCATGCACAGACAGTAAATGCACTCCTGTAATTGTTGTAAGTGTCGAATCATTTTCATTTAAAAAACTGAATGTTTAAAAGTGTACAATAAAGAACCCATTAAAAAAAATCTGGAGTTTCAAATAAATATTCAAAATTTGGAAAGATTATTACACCATTAGGATAATATTCATCTTTAAAAAAACAAAATCAGTAAAAATGTAGATTATTTTACCAAATGTTTTATCTGAAATTAAAGAAGCAATATTAAAATATATAATATATATTCACACAAAAGCTTAATTCAATAAGACACAAAATAATTTACCATTTTATGATATAACAATATCAAAACAGTAAATCAGAGAGTTTAGATTTTTTTCATAGTACGAGCAAAATAAAAATGTAACCATCAATATATCTGAAGTGCCTTCTTTATTCATGCAGTAGTCTCAAAAGCAAGATTAACAGACTTTTCTAAATATAGCTGAAACAAACAGAGAGAAATTTGCGAGAGATTCTTATAATTAGCTGGCATGCTGCTAGCCATTCGAATGCCTATTACATGGGTGCTTGTGGTCAGTGGCCCAATGAGAAGTAGGTGGGAGCCACCCAGATAGAAAGTCATCCATTTCAGTAGTTGTACTGTTTTTATTTCACAAGAAAAGAAACAGAGAGGACATTTTATCTTTTTGTGCTGTTTTCTTTGGTGGTGTGGCTATAACTGACAGTAGGCTAGTAAGATCTAACTTCTGTGTCAGTGTGAAAAACACACTACAGCATGTAATTTAAGTCATTCAGATTTGTAGTGGAAAACATTTGGAAAATAGACCAGTCATACTCAAATTTGGACAGTTTGAAATAGAATTTTATATTTCCAAGCAAATAGTATATTTGGGCAGACAGTGCTGTGTTGTATATGCACCAGATTATAATTAGCTTGCAAAAAATGGGCATTGAATAACAAACAAGAGTCAGAACAAGAGGTCAATCAAGGAGGATTGCTCACCTACCACCTACAACAACACCACCATGCTCGTTAGAGGAGGCAGAGGAAATGAGGATGAAATCCTCTGCTTGTACAAAAGGCAGAGAGGAAGCTAAGGAAATAAATTGTTTAAAACCTGTTTAAATCTGTATTTTTACTTGGGTGCAGGGGTTCAAACGAAATCTCAAAATTTTCAGATGATATAGTTCTGAGCAGATGTACTCAAAAAGAGTGCAAGTTAGGTCAGATTTCAATTAAGACTTAGGTAAAGATACAAAATTGGTTTAAAAATAGTAAACGCACAAAAGGTCAGATAATCAACAAACAGATATTGGAGAACAGACAAGAAAAAATATGAATTACAAATTACATTTAAAATGTACAGAAATCTTATTTTCTTTTATGTTTTTACAAATGTGAAGAAATATAAAAACTCAAATAATAATGAACAAATTTTACAGAATATATTTAAAAATAAGCTAGAAACTAAATACAGAAAAATAATTACTGAATTACTGCTTCAATACTCAAACTAACATTTAATAATGTCTATCTTGTTCTCATTTAATCTCATAACAGACACAAATTATAGATTATTCTGGCAAAAAAAAAACAAACAAAAAAAAAAAACATCGTTGTTCTGAACTGTAATTAAACCTTTATTTTGAAATGAAAAGTTTATTATTTAGCTTGAATATTGAATAGTAAACTTGTAGTAAGTTCCATAAGTAAAGTTTCTCTTCATAACTGTTCTAGGATGGAAAAAGAGAACCATTTTTTTTTTTGGTAATCAAAATACCGGAAACTTTGATTCTTATATGGTTATCATCAGCTTTGAAAAATAAAGTTAATTCCAAGAAAATTTTATTAAAAATTGCACAATTCACTGTTCTTGTTATGCATTAAGACTCCAAAACTGCTGTATTATTCTATTTTCTTTAGGGTTTCCTAACTTTTAAGGCATCTTAGACATCATCCATCCATGTCATGTCATGACTTTTCCTGCCTTTACTTTATTTCTTTGTCTTCTCATTAGTTTTAATTTTCTTCCTCTCAAACACCTGTTAATTCAAGACTAAATGCATGAGATGGCATTTTAAGTTCTTTATATTTTTTTTTCTCCACTCCATGTCCAGTAAGAATTCTGTTTAAACAGGATTTTGTGTCAAAGTTGCATGGCTCAAAGGCTCTTGTTCAGGTGCAAAACATACAGTTTGGTTAAACGCATTATGTTTCATTGTTTGGGCCGGAAATCAGAAGGCAAGAGGCAGGTTTGGGGCATTTTCACCACTACCTTTCCTTTTTCAGCTATTTTTATTTCACTACACACACACACACACACACACACACACACACACACACACACACACACTGCTGTGTGGTGCTTCATTTTCTTTTGCTTCCTGGCTATGGCAGTTACTGAAAGCACAAGGAGACAGACATAAATAAACTAGCAGAAATAAAACACAGGTGAAAATCATTACATGTTACCGGGCAGTTTGAGCCACCTCCACTCCATCTGTTGGCATTCTTCATGCAGCAAAATGAATTGTGCAGGGAATGATTGAAAACGAGGGTAAAAGAGCACCCCTGTAGGTAGTATTGGAGGGTGCAGACCACCTGCTTGATAGTCAGACACTCCTACTCTGTGCTTTGCTTTGTCTCCTTTATTGAGGGCCTCCATCTGCTGTAGAGCATAGGGTGCTCCTCCCTCTTCACCAACTGGGACAAAATGGCCCCCAGGCCTCAGTCCGATGCAATAGTCTACAGAACAAAAAGAATAATCAAGAAAATAAAACAGCAGGCTCCCATACAAAACTGCTTTTAGATAGAAACTCTAATGGCTGCATGCATAATGGCTCTCCCTTTTTACTAAAGCTAGTCTGAGGGCCAGTGAAATCCAAAAGGTTTGGAACAAACCTCCAGTAATAACAGCCAGCCCTAAAAACTGTTTAACCTATATTTTTGTAATTGGATATTGGGCAGGCTGCAAACATTGCTTTCTTTTCACTTTATATTAATTACTCTTAATTGCTCAAAACTTGCCTCAGGGTTTGATTGTACATCAGGCATGCAGCATGTCAGGGATATGGATTAGTAGTCCTATGTCCATAAGGAAAACACTGATGCTGGAAATCACCAGCTTCACCAATGTCCATGCAGACCTGCCTAAGCTGCCCTAGTCTGAAGGTCAACGTTTCTACCTGTAGAGAGAGCAATATGTTTAGTTTTGGAGACATCAGGAAAGAAGGAGAAGGAAAAGAATTATGCTCATCTGCCATCAATCAGCAGTATGCTCATCTGCCATCAATCATCAATCACAGGAGTCCTTTTGCGCATACTCAAAGGATTCTCTGACTTCAGTGACTGGACAAATCAGCAGTGCTCTTCAGAGTCTAAAAACCATGCTCCAGAAATGCCCTCTTAAGGAGGAGTCATAAAGTTCATTTCTTCTTCAGTCATTTCCCTGCAGCTGCCAAATGCTGTAAGTGTCACAGCTAAGGCTATAATGTCATCTATGAAGGCTACCATGGAAAGTGCAGGGAACACAATGGTGTGCTAAAGCAGCTTCTGGAATGTCCATCGGCTCTAACCATGCTTCTGCACAAGGGCTTTAAAGTACAGCTGCTTCTTTTGTGCAGGTTGAGGTACTGGTTTTGGTAAAAGATGACCAGGGCCTTTATGATCAAGGGGGGAAAGGATCCATTGGCATGTTTACAGTGGCCGAGAAGTGCAAAACACATTAACAAATCAGAAAACAAATTACTAATAGGAAAACACTAACAAATCCGAAAGCAAAATAACAAAAGCAAAAACAAATTAACAAAACCAAAAACACAACGACAATTCAGACAATCCGGAAAAGGGAGGTTTATTTCGTGAATAGAACACTTACCGATCGTTGGACGAGACACCTGTCTTATAAAAAAAAATAATAATAACTTTGTTGCTTTTACATGTGTAACGTTCCTTGGTTACTTTAAACAATTTTTTATTTCGATTAGTATACTTTTAAATATAAGATAATAACAGAAGCAAACATTGGCAAGCAAAGAGAAAATAGAATTAATTTAAAGCTACTTTGAGGAAGGACATTTATATGCAGTGATGTTGGAGATGCTGCAGTATATCATGACATAAAGATTAATTTGTACACTTTTACACATGCGTTCCAATTTTCTCCTGCTGCAGACTGTTGTACTTCAGACACTTTATGGTCTGATATCCAAAGGCTTTACCCAAAGGTTTCCTATCTAAGAAATGTAACTGTGAATTATCTTTGGACTTGTAATGAACATTAACAAAGACAACTTACTTGTTAAAAATATGCTTCTGATAGGAAAATAATATATACACAAATCGAAATTCTTTAAAGTGAAAACGTTTTTTTATTTTATTTTATTTTGCAATGAGTTTATTTCTTTTACATAAGCCCTTAAAGTGATTTAAAAAAATGCAATGAATCTTTTGTCCTTTATAGAAAAATATGATTTACAGAATAAACCAAAGCCCTGTTTATTTGTATCTTTTTTTAATTGAATTTTATTATTATTATTATTATAAATGTTATTTATTTATGTATCTATTTTTTACCTCTTTACCCTAAATATATGTGTATATATTTATATTTGTATGCACCTGTTCTGTGTATTGTAATGTGAATTGTAGTTGTTATATCCACGTTGTTTGTATATGGCTAATTGATTGATAAAAAAAAAAAATAATAATAATAAAAAGATTGTACTTTCTGCATATGTTGAATAACAGGTGTCTTGTCCAATGATCGGTAAGTGTTCCATTCACAAACTATACCTACCTTTTCAGGTTTGTCTGAATTGTTGTGTTTTTGAATTTGTTAGTGTTTTCTAATTTGTTAATTTTTTTGCTGATGTTTTTTGCACTTCTTGGCCATCGTACATGTTGGATTCATCATCAATATTCTATATTTTTGGTTTTAGCACCACTGTAACACTATCATAGGTTGGCAGCAAGTTGCTAGTAACTTTGCTTTTCAGTGATTTTATTTCACTACACACATACACAGAAACTTGACTCTGTGCTGCTCTGTGCCATTTTCCTGCCAGGTTGACCTGCCTCTGCTTCACCCACAGCTGACACTTGACAACAAGTATCTGCTGCCCCAAATTGGAAGTGAAGTGCCATGCATAAAATTCAGATTATGTAAAGTAGTTTCAGAAGTATCTCAAAATATCAGTCCATATATTAGATATGATAATTTATACATATGGCTATTAATTATTGCGAAATAATTAACGAATTATTGTTTGAGTTTTGTTTTGGGGATTAACATTGCTAATTTTGGGGATTAACATTGCTAACCATTAAGGCAGGCGGCATCAAGGGAAGTTGCCACCAGTTCAAAACCCAGCACTACCACTACCACTGTTACTGCTTAGCCATTTAACAAGGCCCTCAACCTTGTTTGGTAAATGATATAGATGTAAATGAATGGGCAAAAGTTAAGGCCAGATTATAAAGGTTTGATTTTGTAGATTAAAAAAAATCAGCTTTGGCAATATTTTACAATGGGCACATGTTTAAAGAAGCAGTTTTTATTAACCATAATTAAACATTGTTCAAATACTGATCAGGGCCTACATGGCAACTTGATACGTTATCTGGTTGGGATGAATAGCATTTCTCTCTCTTCTGTCAATTGAAGCATCACTAGTTAAACTAGTGACAAGTTATTGTATGTATGTGAGAAAGCAGTTAACATTGTCTACAGATCATTAATGTTTCTCCAATTTCACCTGCTATGCAGCAGGTACAGCAGTTCAAAAAGGTTGACTACACAAATATCAAAGAAAGCACATGATTCATATTAGCATTTGCTTTCTCAGTTATATGTTTGTTAACAGTTGTTTTAATAGGTATTTACATATTATTTGATCTAGTATTTGATCTAGTATTTAAAAAGTATATTTGAAAAAAGCAAAACAAAAACATTGGAGGGAGGGGGTTTTCAGTTGAAATGTAAAAGCATTTTACTTGAAATGGTTACTTAAGTTTTAGATAAAGAACTACATTTTATTTTTGTTGCTACAATATTTTTTTTATCACATGTCCATGTCAGATTTTGACAAAATAAAGCAATTAGGAGCTAAACATGTCACTGTCTAAGTTAAATACATGGTTTAGTGGCAGTGTGAAATGGTGAAATCCACACACTGTGAATAGGACAACAGGAGCTGTGATATGAATGACAGAAGTTTTGATGGTGTGTGGGTTTGTGTTTCACCGGGTTTTGTCAATGAAATCCTTTCAGCCTTCGATTACCTGAGGAGAATATGTCTGCATCCCATGGTGCACTGCACCTTATTTCCCATTGGCCCACAGTGCAGCAGTGACACCTGCAGGTGTGAATTGATGAAAGATTTTTTTTTTTTTTTTACTTTAATAGTTATTTATCTATCATTATTGTAATATATTGTAATGTTTTTATAACCCTTTCACACCAAGTTTTTATCTATCTATCTATCTATCTATCTATCTATCTATCTATCTATCTATCTATCTATCTATCTATCTATCTATCTTTTCCCCACTTAAATTTTCTTTAATAGATATTTATCTATTATTATTGTAATATATTGTAATGTGTTTATAACCCTTTCACACCAAGTTTTTATCTATCTATCTATCTATCTATCTATCTATCTATCTATCTATCTATCTATCTATCTATCTATCTATCTATCTATCTATCTATCTTTTTCTTGCTCTGAGAAGGACAAGTGCACTGTGTGATCAGGGCGCTGTGGGTCGTGTCTCTAGCTAATTAATATGCACAGCAAGGACGAGCTGACAGAATCCAATCAGAGCTGCCTGCAAGAAGAAACAGCACAACATGCACACGCACACAGAGACACACACATAATAGACAATTCAAAAACAAAGAAAAAATTGTTTATAATCTTGCCAAGTCAAATATTAACAACAAAATGCCTAACGTGAATTAAATGTCATTAATTACACATGACATCATGCAGTTTCCACATTGAGCACATGCAACTTACATCCTTTTGGTTCCTTTAAATATTCTGTTTGCTTCTGCCCTCCAGTACAACCACTTTGCTGCAATTTAGAATAATTTAATCAAGAAATCACCAGCAATTGCTCTAGCAATCACCATTAAACCTCAGCACAAAGTAAATGCAGTTTTGTTTACTTTGCAATTCTCACAAGTCCCTGGCTATTGGTAACCCATAAAAAATTCTTGGCAGCCCAACAGTGACACATACTCAGAATCTCTGATCATATACTCTCTCTCTCTCTCTCTCTCTCTCTCTCTCTCTCTCTCTCTCTCTCTCTCACACACACACACACACACACACACACACACACACACACACACACACACACACACACACACACACACAGGTACAGTTGTTTAAAAACCAAAAGAAAAATGGATATTTGAATGGCTGTCATCATCCTTTTTTCTTTTTTTTTTTAATCTATACAGGAACTAAGCAAACATGTATAAGTAGATGTTTATTACAATTCAATGCTACTATTCAAGTAGTAAATACTTTCAACAGAGATCCACAAGTTATTATTGTTATTTTATAATATCTATGCACCTGATTTTTTTATTCATATGTAAAGAATCAGGACGTTTGTGAGTATATATTTATATTTGATTTTAATAATAATATTAATAATATGTATGTGTTTATATATGTATGTATGTATCTATACATACATACATACATACATAAATACATACATACATACATACATACATACATACATACATACAGGTGGGTGGTGAGATTGTTGAGGCCTGAGTTTTAAAAATTTAATTTGTGAAGACTTTTAGCAGTTATTACTTTGTATTTACATGGAACTATGCTAAACAGTAAATACGATATACATGTTTTCTTTGTATCACAACACCCGTTTTTTTTTTTTTAGTGCAGAAATACTGGGAATGAAAATGACCGCTGTGTTTTGATACCTGGGGTGTCCTGCTCGATTTTTTAAAACAATAAATAGGTTTAAATTTATATTTATATTATACTTATGTGTAGACTGCATGTGTTCTAAAAAAGAATAATCCAACATGAAGTTCAGAGAGCTGTCTTTGCTAAAAAAAAAAAAAAAAAGAGGCCAGTTTGAAGCTAAAAAAAGAGGGAAAATCAATCAGTGGCATTGTAAACATTGGGCATTGCCAAAACAAAAAAATCTGGAATGCCCTAAAAAAGAGAGAATCCACTGAAGGGAGAGTGAAAGGAGAGATTTTCCAAAACAGCCACTGAGAGTCTGCAAAAGAGGTTTGGAAAAGCAAATTGGTGATGTAAATGAGACACAGACATAGTAAGCAAAGGATATGAAACCAAATAACAATTTGGTTATTTGGTTCAGATTCAAAAAGAATAAGAAATGATAAGCTGGGTAAAATATTATGCAATAAAGAGAAATTAATTAATAATGACTGATGTATTGCTTTTCTGTAGTTGATGATGTACAACTGCTTTATTACACAGTAATTTATTACACATTATTTAAGTAATTATGTAAATAAGGTATATAAAAAATAAAAATAATAATGACAAGAAGAAGCCATTTAGTCTTTTATACAGTACAATACATGGATTGGGTAGTAGATGTTTAAGAGGAAGTTATATTTTAGCTGCTAGCAAAGTTTTATGTGATTAGAAAGACTAAGTCATTGCTGTTTAAGAATCAGTTATTACTGCTTATTTAAGAGTGTACTTTTGCTTACATATTTAGTAAAAATACATATTACATTATTATATAATCTTAACATTGTCAAAATAATGGCACAGTGACCAATTGAATAAATCTTAATTTTTTGACTTTCCTCTTAAAGCCATTTTAACCAGTACGGAGTATTCATAAGGACTTTTTTCCTACATAGCTAAAATGTGATTTTACTGTATGTTTAAAATACAGAAATTTTAGTGAATTACAGCAAATTAGCATTCTGAACTCAAAGAGAGACCCAACAATGTACGGATAAATGTTCAAAATAAGCACAATTGAGCAGTTTTATATTATGATTTTAGTAATTTATAGATGCACGTAGATACAGTTATTAGACTTATCAAAAGACTACAGTTGCCCAAAAGGCTTTTCTTTGTGCTAGGTTTGTCTTTACTTTTTAGCTTTCTAGCCCACAGCAGAAAAGTGTCACAGTTTTCAATTGAGAAGGTCCTCAGGCTCTAAATTCCCCCAGGAGCATTGTGCCATTTCAGGCCAATACAAGCAGTCTGTCGTTGCTGTCTAAAAAAACATCCTGTTTTTTTATACCCTTTAAAATCTGACAAGCATTTAAATACTAAAAATGTTAGATTTAGTCATCAACTCTTGATGTTATTGGTTCAGATTAATCTGGTTGTAAAATATAAATAGGTTATTAGTTTTATTTAATTCTAATTTAATAGTATAAGTTTTAATATATTACCAGAAGACACTGGTAATATTATGCCCAATTCACATCAGATAATAGAGAATTTCAGGGGAAGGCGGTCCCTACACTGCGCATGCAATTTGAAATTGTCTGATCCTAAAAAATCACTCAGACTACTAATTTTTAATTATACATTGCAACGAAGCAATTTCAATTCATGCAATGATTCGGATGTATTATGTCCTCATATGTGTGTTCCAAATCTACTGAATGTGCATGGTGTACAGCATTATTTATATAATATATAGAAGCTCAAAGTCGAAAGGTGGGTCCAAGCTATGATTCTAAAAACAATTTTAAACTGTAAATAGTTTTTTATCTTGAATATTTAACATTAAAAGTGATGGCAATTCTATTGCCCTTTTTAATTGTCAGTAAATTTATGATTTTGAACTTAACAGCTTTGTACAAAAAAAAACCCAGAAACAGATATTAAATACTCACAAATACCTGCACCATGATAAAATAGTCATACGCATGCCCTCAAGAGAGCACGCAGTCATCTGGAGAGAATATGGAAAAAGACAAGATTTTTTAGAATTATGTACAAAGACAGAATGCTCAGTTACAGACAGGTGCTAAATGTTGCCTGGGCTGAGCACCTGAGCAAACTCATAGAAAACAATTGAAACAATTCCAGGTTCCTTTTTAGTACAGTGGCTAAGTTAACAACAAATCAGATATCTAAAAAGAGTATTCCATCACAGTTTAGTAGTGAGGATTTTATGAATTTCTTGTAAAATGTAAAGTATTAGATACACAATTGTGAAGATCTCGTGATCCAGTCTCACCTAAAGCTCCACAAATACAATTACAATGCTTGACAAGTATAGGACAGGAAGAGCTGTATGATATCCTCAAAGCCAAATCAACAACATGTCTGTTACTGTAGATCCTATTCCAACTAAACTATTTAAAGTACTGTTGCATACAGCTGGTGAGCCTCTTCTCAATATTATTTACTTCCCGATCTCTTTAGGTCATGTCCCTAAACCCCTTAAGTTGGCAGTTATTAGGCCCCTCATTAAGAAACCTAATTTGGATTTAAACAAACTATCAAATTACAGACCGATTTCAAACCTTCTGTTTTTGTTTAAGATTATAGAAAAGCTTGTGTTTGCCCAGTTATGTTCCTTCTTACAAGAAAACTATATTTGAAGAGTTTTACTTAAGTTTTAGTCAACATAGCACAGAAACCGCTCTAGTTAAAATCACAAATGACATGCCATCAGCATTCAGGGATAGGCATTGAGCTGGTTTAAATCCTATCTGTCTGATCAGTAAAAAATTTTTTATTTGAATGGAGATCACTTCCTTTTCACTGTATACAGGCTTCCCTTAGGAAATATTATTAGAAGGCATCGGATTAGCTTCCACTGTTATGCCGATGATACCCAACTATATATCTCATCAAAACTAATAGTTCAACAGTAAAAGACCTGGGAGTTATTTTAGACAGCATCTTGTCTTTAAAAAATCATATTGCATATACACATCATATCACATATACATATGTGTTATGGGAATATCACCCATATTACAAAAAAACAGCCTTCTTCCACCTTAGAAATATTGCTAAGCTAAGAAACATGTTGTCTAAATTTCACAAAAAGAAGCTTGTTCATGCATTCATGTTCTCCAGACTGGACTATTGTAATGCATTACTAGGTGGTTGTTCTGTACCATTAATAAACAAGCTAGAGTTAGTCTGGAATGCAGCATCACAAGGTCAAAAAAATATGACTATATAACCCCAAACTTAACATTCTTACACTGGCTACCTGCTAAGTTTCAAATCGAATAAAAAATATTGCTACTTACTTGCAAGACCCTAAATGGTTTGGCTCCCATGTACAGTATCTACTGTATGCAGTCTTCTAACATGCTACAATCTGTCATGCTCTTTGAGATCTCAAAACTCTGGACTTTAATTACAGAAGTTTTTAGAATAGCAAAGTCCACTAAAGGTGGTAGAGCATTCTCACATTTAGCACCAAATGTTAAACTATTTTACAAGTTGCTCAGTAGCTCCTGGCTGCTCATCAGGGATAAATACACATTATTCACTTTAATTTTTTAATTCTGTAAAGCTGATTTGAGACAATGTCAATTGTATAAATCACTATAGAAATAAACTTGAAAAAAATTGGGATGTGAGTGACAATGTCTCTAGGTTACGGATGTAACCCTAGTTCCCTGAGAGAACAAGACACTGCATAGAAACGCTTTGAGAATGCGTTGTTTACACACTGAATCATGTGTAAAATCTGACCAATAGGCAAGTTGTAACATGATTGGCATGCGACGTCGCGCAAGCCAGGAAGCTACAAAAGAGCAGAGCGATGATAGCAGCATTAGCTTCTGAGAAAGGTGAAGGTAAGCACTCACAGGGATGCAGGGAGTATGGCTCGAATCGCAGCATCTCGTTCCCTCAGGAAACTAGGGTTACATCCGTAACCTAGAGACGTTCCCTTTCAGGAACTCAAGCTGCTTCAAAACGCTTTGGAAACAAGTATACCATCGCACCATACTGACCAGTCCCTGCCTAGAATGTCTGGGCAACCCAACCATGCAGGGCAAAGGACCTGGGAGTGGCTCCGATGTTGAGGCCGTAATACCTGACAAAGGTCAATGGGGTGGACCAACCCGCAGAATCACATATGTCCCGCAGGGGCACCCCTGTGAACGAAGCCCCCATACTTCGGGTCGAATGAGCCCTGACTCCAAACGGAGTGAGAAGACAAGAGGACTCCATCTACTGAGAGTCTGTTTATTGGCAGGAAAACCTTTCTTATGAGGGCCATAGCAGACAAACAGTTGCTCCAACCTCCTCCAAGGACTCGTTCTGTGACACAGTCAAATCTGCTTCTCCTGGTTTGAAACTAGGAAGGTGGGAGGGTAGAATGCCTGCAACACGACAGGTTGTGAGGGATCTTAGGATCTTAGGAGAAAGAGAGAACCAGAGGGGACAGTGCAAGGTCTCCCGGGTCACAAACAGATCTACCTGGGATCTGTAAAATCTCCACCATATCTGCTGCACCACCTAGGGGTGGAGCCTCCATTCCCTGGGCCTCAGCCCTTGCCTCAAAAGCACGCCGCTCTCCAATTCAACCAAACCTGGGATGTAAACGGCTCTCAGCAAGACAAGTTTTTCTTCGGACCACAGGAGAATCCAGCACGCCAGCCTGTACAGGGGGCGAGACCGAAGACCCTTTTGGCGGTTGATGTATGAGAGCGCCGATGTGTTGTCTACATGGACCAGCACGTAGTGACCCTTTTAGGTCTTGGAGGAAGTGTCGGAGCGCCATAAGCACAGCCATCATCTCCAGGCAGTTTATGTGCCATGCACAATGCAGCTCGTCCCACAGATCTCGAGCGGAGCGAGCACTCATGACCGCCCCCCACCCCATGAGGGACACGTCTGTCGTCAGTGTTACGCAACTGTTTAGCCGACTCCTAAAACCTCTCCATGGCCGCATGCACCACGTCACCAAAAAGGTTAAAAGTAGCTAGCAGGGCATCCAGCAGAAAAGCCTTGTCCCTGTTGGAAAAAACCGAACAGATGCCTTTCTGTAGCCACTAAAGCTGCCATAGACCGACCGTCACCGTGTCCTTGGTGGCCCTAAGGGTTAAGTTTACCACGCGGCACAACTCCTTCACATTGTCAGCCCAAGAGCTAAACCTCTCATCCAACTCTCGCAGCAGGTCGGCCTAGTAAGCCTACAACACACCCATTGTGTGAAGGCAGCCTGCGGCCTGGCCTGCTGACACATAAACCTTACCTACTAAGGCCGAAGTGGCTTTCAATGGCTTAGTAGGCAACACTGGAGCCTTCAGTGACGCAACACCTGGGAAGAGATAGCTTGCTAGCGTATCCTCAACTCTGGGCATCTCCCCATAGCCACAATCCTTACACCCAATAATGTTTAGAGCATGAACAACGCGGGGGCTTCCCAAAGCGTTTTGACACAGCTTGAGTTCCTGAAAGGGAACTAATGTAGTGTATACTGGCATTAAAGCAAAATAGGACATATCAAAAACACAGTGTCGGGAAGCACCCTGCTTCTCCTCCTGTGCGCGCCCCGCCCGCACGGAGCTCCTCGCCATCCTAATAATTAGCCTCACATTTAGCACCAAATGTTAAACTATTTTACAAGTTGCTCAGTAGCTCCTGGCTGCTCATCAGGGATAAATACACATTATTCACTTAATTTTTTTAATTCTGTAAAGCTAATTTGAGACAATGTCAATTGTATAAATCACTATAGAAATAAACTTGAAAAAAATTGGGATGTGAGTAACAACGTCTCTAGGTTACGGATGTAACCCTAGTTCCCTGAGAGAACAAGACACTGCATAGAAACACTTTGAGAATGCCCCCGTGTTGTTCACACAATCCACAATCCTTACACCCAATAATGTTCAGAGCATGAACAACGCGGGGGCTTCCCAAAGCGTTTTGACACAGCTTGAGTTCCTGAAAGGGAACTAATGTAGTGTATACTGGCATTAAAGCAAAATAGGAAATATCAAAAACTCAGTGTCGGGGAGCACCCTGCTTCTCCTCCCGTGCGCGCCCCGCCCGCACGGAGCTCCTCGCCATCCTAATAATTAACCACACCTGACACTCATTCTCATACACATATAAACCCCTCACTCACCTTCACATAACGTCCTTTATTGTTTTTTCCGTATGCTCCGTCTATGGTTGGACTCACTCGCTAACACCTGCGCTATGCTTCTGCCGAAACTTCTTCTTGGATTACCTCGCAAACTTTTTTTCGTTTGCTTGGGACATTGTGGACTGTGCTCCCAGAGCGCACCACGGATATCTCCCTCACAATCTCCTCACTAGCGTTGGTGTTGATTGTTTCTCTCTGCATCTTCTTAATTAAAATTGCAACTATTCAAACTCTGGCTTCTGCCTCCGTTTCTGCCGCATGACACCCAGACACATTTTTTTTACTTGTCAATAAAATAAGCTGTAATGTGAATAGTATTAAGTTTAAAAATAATGAAGATAAATGTATTAGTGATTGGAACCTGTATCTCTATTTAAACTAGTTTTATCTGACTAGACTAGATTATTAACTATTCCAATAATCTTTTATTTTTACGTATGCATGTAGGCATGTATGTATGTACTCTATGGATGTTTAAAAGTGTGTATTTATGTATTTGTTTTATTTACATAATAATTATTTATATATTTAAAAACAAAATTTATTTTTTACTTTACTATTGTGTCCCCCAGAGAACATGATAATTGAATTGGCACTCCATTATAATATCTGTAAAATGTATTAGTCTTATTCCCATGGCCAATCTCAATTTCAATTTGTGTGGTCTTCTGTGCCACATTGAACTGATCAACTAGCTTTGCAGATCCATTCAAATAGGTAGCAGGAAAGAAGGTCTTTAACAGTATATTAGCAAGCAGAACAGTGGCTTTTTTTAGACAGAACAGGGTTATTCAGTGGTGACACAAGTCAGTCAGACACACTGCTTTGTCATCCACAGCAGCAGTAGCTGCATATATTCTGCTGTAGATCACATTATTAGATTGTGGGCCATTGAATCCTGGACCAGGCATTTGTTGTTAGTGAGTTGTTTGTTTTCAAATATCTGTAGGAGTAGCAGATTAGATGCGCCACCTTCTAGTAAATTTGTCAATCCCCATGACACAGCACTCTAATGAGAAAGTCTACTTTAATTGATTAAAGCAAGGCAAAGGGGTAGGTATCTCTTACAACAGGTATCAATGTGTTTACTTTTCGATCTTGCTTTGCTGACCTCACCATCATCTGTAGTACTGTGCACCCCCAGGGTGACTGATATAATGTCACATTAGCATTGTTATTCTACCCTAGTATGTTGGATATCCATATGGTTTATAATAATGTTATATCCCTATCTACACAGAATCCAGTTTAATTGCAATAATGTGCTGACAATAGCATAGCTTTCTTTGACTCACCAAAACATATTGTTATTCTTGACAGGAAAATCATTGTGGCAAATTTTTTTTAGTATATAGCTGGCAAGTCCAGGGCATTCACCCAACTTTGAAACAGTATGCAAGCCAATAAACCCACTTTGAACGAAGAATATAAAGTTATGCAAATAAAAGAATTCTAGGCGGATATAGAAAACACTTATCAATCACAATGCCAAGACTGCATCCATAACAGACATGGCTCTGCCCTTCATTAAAAAGCCATGCATGGCAAGCAAGCCTTATGATATTGGACATTCTTTGAATCCAAATAACACTTTTGAAAGTAGACTTTTGTTTTACTCCTTTTTTATCATGACATTTGTCTTTTAAAATACTTGCTATGGGAACTCTCTTCCCTCTAGTCCAATATCAAAGATAGCAAATCCACATTGAGTATTCTGGTATTGCTGGGACTCTAAAGTGACTTGCAAACACTTTATGAACATCCTGAGTGATCAAAACTAACCCATCCAGGGTAACAAGGATCAAGTCAAAGTGGGGAAACTGTCTGTATCTTTTAGTAGTTGAAATATTGAAATGATTTTCTTTTTATAAAGCATGTCACCTTATACAGTATATCATGTCAATAGTAGTATTATACATTTAATTAATTTGTAACTCAGAAAAGACCTTTATAACATTATTGTCATGATGTGTGGTGGAAGAAGAATCTACAAAACCTACTAAAGGTCTTGCAACTTTGTTGAGTGAAACGTCTTTTCTTGGTTGACAATGCACTGTAATTTCTTGGTATTCTGTGACTGTAAAACAGTGACATTTTTGTTACAACTGACTTTGCTGTAGCAGTGAGAAGCATAATTTCCATTGTCTGGAATACTTTTATGGTAATGCTGGATTTAGGGTACGAATTACAGATTAAGGTAATTGCATTATTACTGTTAATCATTAAACTCTAGAGACTTTAGCATCATGGTTACATAGTACCTAGCTATTGGAATCTGGCCTGGCGGTCCAAAAATAAAAGAACTGGAACTTTATGTGTCATGTTTTTGATGGTTCTTAAATTGCCTAATCAGGTGTATAGGCATAGCATTTCCTCTGTTGATATTCTTGGCACCTTTGTCAGGTGATTCAGCAATATGCTGCTCAAAATAAATTATTCTGGGAATTTGTAGGTATGTTCACACTTACAGTTACAATGTGGTTAACATATTCCTACCTGGTCTATAGCACAGTGTCATATTATGCACACTACACCTTTTAGCGTAGTGTGCAGGGACAACTGCACTGTTTGCACACTGCATTAAAGCACTGGTAATTATGGTAGAATAGCCAATGTAATAATGGAATGCTGGACACTCTTTTTTATTTAGTGGTTTCAGGATGTTCTACAATATCGAAGAGGGGAAGTGGTCAATAGGCCACTACATTTTGACATTTTCTGAATGGCAGATGAACTAATTGAACATGCCACTATTGAACATTAGAACTCAAGTGCAAATTAAGAAGGCAGTGTAGGGTAAATAAAATTAGTTGTTCAACTAGAGTCCATAAAGCAATACGCATTTTGTGCTTAGTTTTCTGCACACCTGTGATATTATTCAACAAGTTATATATGATACTAATGTCTTTGTAGATAATTTGATCTAATTGCAAATGTTACCCTTATGCTGGGTTGCATTTATTGTCTATTTAATAAAAAAGAATTAACGTATACAGCAGAAACGTGCATTTAAATGGTCAAAATAAGCTATTGCTTTCTTACAGGTTCTGAGTAAGATATATTCTGTAGTCTTTAATGGATTATGGCTAGAAATTATCAAAGGATTTTCTCTTTTTTTTATACAAATTTTATAATTATTGTATTCTTTTATTTTTTGAATGCAATTTCAGCTTGACTATTGAGAAAAGAACAATAGATTATTTATTGCTATTAACTGACATTTGCCAATTTCTTCTATCCCCATGATGACTACAATTGTATGTAAATAAGCCAAAACCTGTTGCACCTTATGTTTGTTAATAGGATTCATTGAATGTATGAACATTCTTTGTAAGGTACCCACTCAGAAATGCTCGCAACTGCCACCAACTGCCGCTGCCTTCATCACCATAGGTGTTAATGTATTAGGTACACCAGACTCTCATTATACATAAGTAATAAACACACTCAATGAAAAAATATCACATGTCTATCGCAAATCTTGATGCTTAGATGGAAAACAAAAGGATAAAAGCGAATCCATAAATCCATGTGGAAATCTGTGCAAATTGATTTTGCTCATGTAATTTACTGTTTCAGAGCTCTTCATTTCAGAGAGTGTCATATAAAAGATGACTGTGGTGCTCAATTGATTGATTGTTTTATAAGAGTGAAAGGATGCCCCTTTTGAAATTCATTAAAACTGATGAAGGAAAAAACATTGTTGACCTTGTGCAAACCCCTTCTCCAAGCAACACCAATACTACCACCCCCAATATCCGCCTCCACTTACATTTTCAGTGCTAACATTCTTCACCTAGTCAGTGTAGAAGTGTTTTCTGAGCTTTCTATTCTCCTGCAATAATCCATTTTACACTCTCCTCCTCAGATTGCTGACCTTTTCACCTTTTGCAGAGCAGAAACTTGTTTAGCATCATCACCAAATATGCAGCATTCTTTATAACTAATCACATACATCAACTGGCTTTTCACTGCAGAATATTAGCGCTCTGATTGATGAGTTTTAGCCCCTCATGATCGAGTTGTTTATTCACTACTGAATTCTCACTGTACTCAGTGAGGCTCAATAATCAGTTCAGTGTGACATTCATTAGCTTTTAGGGTCCCACAGTGATGGACCACCCGACTGAGGTTCAATAAAGCTCTGGCACCTGGACTGATGTTCCTTATATGTTTCAGGCAGCTTATAAAATCATTAACGTCTCATTAAATAGGTTGCCTTTGCCTAGACTTTTCCTCTACCTCTCTCTTTTGTTTTCTCTTTTGATTGTATATATTAAATCTTTATCAGTAATTAATGTTTTACCCCTCTAGGCTTTCATAATGACATGAGGAAAACAGTTCATAAAAACAAATAAGACTCATATTAAAAAATATGTATGTATTTCAAAATAAGGTTTATCTTAAGATAATTGGAAATTTAGGCAAATTACCAGTGACTGTTCAGACATTTAGAGGACATTTATTCCATCACCTAGGCATGGAAAAAAAAGAGTCTTGATGCATGCCTGCTTTGTACCCTGAAAGATGGTCAAGCAATTGTTTCAAATGTGTGTGGTTGAGTGGTAGACCATTGTTGACTTTTTAGTTAAGCATTGTTGTTTAAAATTTGAAGTGGGCAGCTAAAGGAAGTTAATAAAAAGCACACTGCAATTAAGGGTGTAGCAGAATTTAGGATGTTTGAAAACTAGTCAAGCAGCTGCATTATGTATTTAGTTAAATGGGCTGAATGGCATTTAAAGGCTATCCAGGTTCAAGTTAACATAATCCAGTTTCTTACTGACAAGAAACTGACATTAAACTGTCAAGGAACACTTGAGAAAACTGGGTAAATATCATGGACAAATCATTTTTATGTTGGAAAGGACAAGTGAGCAAAAGTGTATAATATTAGCACTGTAAAAGGGAAAGCATAGTTTATTGTCCAATGTTTACCCCAAGGTTTTAACCAGATTTTGGGTTTTGACATGAATCCATAGAGTTTACAAGAACCTGACAAATTGTAGGGTGCTTTCCTCCTGGGTACAGTATAAACATACATATGTACCTTATTTCCTTGGTGATTATATCATTAAAACTAAATAAAAAAGAAAGCTGCAAGGAGAGTACTATTTAAAAACAAGATTTTAATATATGATTTTGTTGCTATATTTCTATTCATCAGTATAAAAGTAACCAGTATGTTTGTTCTGATTGGCATTATCTAACTGACATGAAATACCCCAGTGCTTATGATTGAACTATTTAAAACTTGTCAATTTAATAGTAAACATTTAGTAGCCAAATTTCCTTTCATACTTAGTGTTCTTTCAACTTCAGAAATGTTTGCATTGTTGTTTACATATTAAACATGGCAACTGCTTCAACTGGAAAAGACAGGAAAGTATAGTTTTGGGGTTTTCCCATATCACTGTACAAAATGAATCGCAAATTGTTACAGCACATATAAACTATAACTTAATTTGACATGATGGCATGTCTAAATTATGACTCTATTTTACTAAGAAAAATGCTGGATTATGCAGCACACAAACATTGCAACTGTGCTTGGGCCAATTAACAGTGTCTTCTGGGGGTTTAGATCATTAATGTTTTGTCATAGTAAATGCTTCTCTGCATAGTTTACTAATGAAGTTTTAGGCATTTCAGATTATTTATTTGAGGAAGAACGAGGGGTGATTCTTAATGAAACTGCTATCAACAAACTACTTAATCCCAAATGTAGTTACTTAGCCAGTGCATGGTTGGTGCATGTAACCAAGTTATACTGGTATTGTGTTTAACTTTGATTTTTTGATATGCTGTAGTTCCAGGGTGTTGTGTTTATTCTCGTGTTATCATTAGTGTGCTGTTTTGCATGTTCTACTAATATTCTCTAGTTTTTCTGATTTCCTCCCATTTACAGGCTGCAAACATGTGAGCAAGAGGTATAAATCACCTTGTGCCCAGTTTTATTTGACAGGCTCCAGATCCACAGGGAGCTAGACCAGGATAAAAAGGATACTAAAGATGAATGAAAGAACAAATGCTCAGCCCTGTACCTGGATTAGATTCTCCTCATGTGTGTATGTGGTGTATGTGTGTGTGTGTGTGCGTGTGTGTGTGTGTGTGTGTGTGTGTGTGTGTGTGTGTGTGTGTGTGTGTGTAAGTGAATAAATAAATGTAAACTTGGCAAGATGGAAATGGAACCTATTGTGTATTTGGGGCAGGAGAAGGGAGGGTAAATGGCCAAAACCTCTCACCTAGGAAATCGGTCAGGGGTGAAATGAGTTTTGCTATTGTAACCTGTTTTTAGTGGATGAGAATTTCAGCCATATTGTGATGAAGCCAATGTAGCACTTTTTAGCTGGACTGCAGATTTTGAGCAGATACTCAGATCCTGCAAATCAGAATACGAAAATAAATGTGAAATATATGTTTGATGGATATATCAAATATTTACCTGTTGTAAACAAAATGTTTACTGATTGTTTGAATCAGATACACAGTATGTACAATATTTATTGAACTCTATATATTAATACTGAATTGAACATTTTAATTCTTTGTCAATCAGGCTAAATTTCTTTAAAATTAATATTTTATATTGACTCTATTTTGATGCAAATGTAACATATTTTCAATTCAATCGCCCCCCCCCCAAAAAAAAAAACAATTTGAAAAGAATATATATTTTAAAAATAAACTAATATAGACTAGCACTTAGATGATTCTAACATCTTTTTAATCAGTAATGGTAAATAGTAAGCTGAAAATAAGAAAAGAGCAAATAGTTACAGCACATATAAACTATAGCTTAATTGCACATGATGGCATGTCTAAATTATGACTCTATTTCACTAAGAAAAATGCTGGATTATGCAGCACACAAACATTTGCACCATTGCAACTGTGCTTGAGCCAATTAACAGTGTCTTCTGGGAGTTTAGATCATTAATATGTTTTGTCATAGTAAATGCTTCTCAGCATAGTTTACTAATGAAGTTTTAAGCATTTCAGATTATTTATTTGAGGAAGTACTAGGGGTGATTCTTAAAGAAACTGCTATCAACAAACTACTTAATCCTAAATGTAGTTACTTAACCAGTGCATGGTTGGTGCATGTAACCGAGTTATACTGGTATTGTGTTTAACTTTGAATTTTTTGATATACTGTAGTTCCAGGGTGTTGTGTTTATTCTCAGTTTATCATTAGTGTGCGGTTTTGCATGTTTTCATGCAGATTTTGAGCAGATACTTAGATCCTGCAAATCAAATTAAGAAAAGAAATGTGAAATATATTTGTGATAGATATATCAAATATTTACCTGTTGTAAACAAAATGTTTACTGTTTGTTTGTATCAGATACACAGTATGTACAATAACAATTGAACTCTATATATTATTAATGAATTGAACATTCATCGACCCCCCCAGAACAATTTGAAAGGGATATATATATATATATATATATATATATATATATAGATATAGATATAGATATAGATATATATATA
This sequence comes from Silurus asotus, assembly GCA_024362625.1. Classification (NCBI taxonomy): domain Eukaryota; kingdom Metazoa; phylum Chordata; class Actinopteri; order Siluriformes; family Siluridae; genus Silurus; species Silurus asotus. The sequence continues at coordinate 3,766,849 of MU533908.1, forward strand.
TATATATATAATGGTAAATAGTAAGCTGAAAATATTTAATTAAGAAAACACTAAGAGAGAGAAAATAGTTGCCTCCTCTTTTCTCATAATGGGAGTGTATCTAAAGGAATAGAATAGCCTTTATTTGTCACATATACATTACAACACTGTGAAATTCTTTCTTCGCCATGATACAGTGCTCCTGAAACACAAAGGGTTAAAAAGTCTTGCTCAAGGGCACAAATGTGGAAGCCTGGTGATACCAGGGCTTGAACCTCCAACCTTCTAATCAATAACCCAGCACGTTAACCACTGGGCCCCCACTCCTCTAAGTTCAAGGTCAAGGTAGCTGGCACTGTTACCACAGGCTTGCTCGTTTAAGATCTAGATTCCTGTACTTCATAACAATATAAATATTTAAAAGTGCAAGACAATTATTGTTAATAAAATAGCTCAGATGAGAATGGCCACACTGGTTGTGAAGATGTAAAGAAAGGTGTGGTGAATCAAATAACCACTCTTTACACACATTGTGAGCAACACAGCATCTTAAAATACACAATTTGCAATGTAGCAATGAAACATTGCTTATACCAGGTTATGGTCTTTCACCTGCTGAATACACAGGTTATGCTTAAAAAACAATGTGATTCATAGATAATTCTAGTAATTAAAAATAATAATTATTAATTAAAACCTTTGTCACTCTGCCCAAATATAGGCCAATAACAATCATTCCTTTAATCTCCAAGATCTAAAGAAATGTTAAAGAACAGCAGATATGCTTGTACCGACAATAGAGGTCAATATTTAGGCCTTATCATTGCACATAGAGTGCTGGTTAAAGTGGGGAAAAATTAACTATTATTTTGTGAACTGGGTTGTGTCTCCTTGCTGTGTTACAGTACTTGACCTTAGTGCAGCTTTAAACATCATGGATTTCACTGTACATGCAAATGAAATTTTTACTTTTTCTTATTGCTGTGAGGTTTTGGTTGTTTTGTAAGATTCTATTTTTAGACTAACATTTTTTTCCTTTAAATATGCTACCTCTGGGTAAAGTTATTTGTAAGTATTTTGTTAGTTTCCAGTTAGTTGTTATGCTGATGACACACAGCTGCAAAGCCAGGTGAGAGACGCCACCTCAATAAAGTTGAGAAAAAATACATTAGACACTGAATGCCTATTATCTTCTTTCCAATTATTTGTTTCAAGACAGATATAAATATACTAGGACTTCATGCAGTTTGAAGCAAGTTTTCTGATGACATAGTATCTCTGTGCATAAACAAGCTTCAGTTAAGTTCAGAATGCAGCAGTGAGAGTATTTTATGAGTCAACAGGTCTTGTTGGTACTATTTTTGGTATCTTGAAGAGCTCAGAACTCCCTTTTATAAAGTCCCACAGTTATGGAACAGCCTTCCAATTTTTGGCTAGTATGCAATATAGAGGAGAATGCAGTCTCTGTGTTTAAATCTAATTTTAAAGCATTTTAATTTAGTTTAGCATTTTGTCAATTTTATTTTTTATACAAGTTTTTCTCAAATTGTGTGTGTGTTTGGGTCGGTGGGGGTGACACTGTGCTTTGAAAAAAAAAAGGACAAGAACTGCATTGTGGCCTAGGCTCCTGGGTTTTCCAGTTTATTTTTCTGCCCCTTCATTTTATGGTGTCTGTCTCTCATTCTTGTTTTGTTCAGTGTATGTGTATCAATCATATGAAACACCTGCTTCTTATCTTCCTAACAGACATCAGCAGCTCTTGAAGTTCTCTCTCCATTAATGCCAGATCATTATGTCAACTAATGCAGTCTGAAATTAGCCATTCTTTTGTTCAGTTTGTTGTTGCATCATGCCAGTTCTTTGTATAATCCTGATTTCCCTCTGCACCCCAGGTCCACATGCCATGATTGCCTGCACTTCACTACACCCTGCCCTGTCTTTGCCTTCCCTGTGGTCTCCAGATAGAGCATTCTATTCACACAGTGCTGACCTGAATTTAAGCCCTGGTGATACCTAAAACACAAAGCTGTGTTTGCAATTCACCTTGCTCCCCCTCCATCATGGTACACAGACAGCGCACCAGAGTTCAAACCCTTGCTTCAACAAATGTACTGAGCCACGCAGAAAATAGCGCTCAAGTAGATTGGCTATTCCACTGTAATACATGATAGGTTTTCCTCACGGGTTTTGTCTGCCTGTTTTCTTCATCTTTAGCCCATCAATCCACGGGGAGTTGTGTGACAAAATACCTCTAAAACAAAAACAGAATAAGAGAAGCATGACAAGAACAAAATGAAAAACCAAACTTTCATTTCAACAGTCTTCTTATTAACCACACCAAAACACTAAACACAGGCAGTAATTGAGAATTGCATGTGCTCAGGACCTGCTGGGCCAATATGGCCTCACTTTTTTATGAATTCTCCCTTGCTCTCTCTACTTCTCTCTAGATGTTCTGTTGAGTAAGATGAATTCTCCCAGTCTCTTTATATTACAGCTTATCTACATTTTTTACATTCTTATCTCCCAGGTTGTCACTGTCAGTAAGAGAGAGGCTTTACCAGTATATTGACCTTCATCTGTTTATTGCATTTGCTTGAGTTTGCTAAAAGAGTGCTATCGTTTAGTGGGTTGTTAGCTTGTCTATTTATTGTTGATATTATCTTATTTTTCACGGTGGAAAATTCAGACACATTTAATTTGCCAGTTTTTGGTTTTTGCATTGCAAATTTTTTTCAATTGTTTTTAGGTATTTATTTGTTATGGTGTTGTCAAAAGTCCCTGAAAAGTTAAAGTTTTGGAGTCCTATATATTCAGTCCATTCTGCTATCGTTATAAAATTCAGACACATTTAATTTGCCAGTTTTTGGTTTTTGCATTGCAAATTTTTTTCAATTGTTTTTAGGTATTTATTTGTTATGGTGTTGTCAAAAGTCCCTGAAAAGTTAAAGTTTTGGAGTCCTATATATTCAGTCCATTCATTCAGATTCATTTATATTTGTTAGTCCAAACGTCTAATCATAGAGGAGGTCAGTCATAACTAAAATGATTGTACTAAGAAAGACTAATGACATGGGTCAGATACAAAGTATACAAAATTGCAAATACAGTTTAAACAGAATAAACACTTAATCAATAACAAAACAAACATAACTACACCGTAAGGGAAACACACATAAATATTTGTTTACTAATAACCCAGGTTCCAGTTTATTTATAGGGTGCTGCAAAAGGGTCATTGCAGGTAAATAATAGCAACAACACTTTGTATCTTGTGATCCATTTAATATTGTCCTTAAATGCATTGTAGTATAATCCTCAGTCAGGCAGGGGGGTGTTGCAACATCTTCAGCCAGGGAAAAGGAAGGTGGGGTGATGGGGTGGCAATGTCCTCAGCCAAGCAGGATGAGTGGAGAGGCGTAGCTTCATCCTCAGGGGGAACAGAGGAATGGCAGGGTCTTCACTTCAGGTCAGAGGCACGACAGCATCCTTAGCAAGAGACAGAGCAGCACCGCAGTGTCCTCATTCAGACAGAGGGCCACAGCTGCACCTTAAGCACAATACAGAGGCATAACAGTGTCCTACGCAGGACACAGAGGCATGACAGACTCTTCAACAATGAGGAGACGAGAGATATTTACCATGAGGTCAGCCATAGAAAAAATTCCAGAAATCCCCGCATGGCATCAAGCCACTCGTTTGTGGCTTTAATCAAAGTTTCCCTACCATGTCGATCCCAAAGGTTCCTCTCAAGGAGGTCCTCTTGCTCAGCAAAAAAATTGGGTTTCACATTCTGTCATAAAATATGAGGATAGCAGAGACAAACAAAGAAACTTTTGAACTTCACAAACATAAAAACGCAAACTCTAGGCACAAAACACAAAATAACCATAAACAACCGTGAGCACGAGCAAAGACATGGAGAGACCAAGATAAGACAATGATTGCTGTGTTGGGTAAAGCTTCATGAAAAAGTGGTTCAGTGGCTGTTGGCTAATGAAATTAATAATGTGGTTTAATGCTGCTAAATACACTGTAAACATTTATTGAAATAACTGTATATAATGTCAAGCCCTTTATTTTTTTGTTTTAGCTAAAGATCTTGGGCATATTTGCGCTTACTTGGGCTAAAGTGGGTTGTACAACCTATTAATGCATCCTAGAATGCAGAATTATTTGGACACTTCAATATTGAACACGTTTTTTCTAAATGGACAAAATGAGGCATCAATAGCTGAATTCTGAATTTCTTACATATTTTTTAAGTAGAAAAAGCATGAATTACTATAGATATCATTACTCAATAAAAAAAAAATAATCTACTCTGATGGCACCACATCTATATTAAAGACAGTAGGAGTCAAACATAACTAGATCCATTCATTACATTGCACTCATCATTTATTTAATATTGACAAATATGAATACTTTCCTCAGTCTAAAATTATCTCTCATCATTAACTCAAATACATGGTCATACTGAACATGCATACAGTATTTTTACACAGTATGCAGCTATAGAAGATGGAACAGCAAAAGAATAGGTATCCCTGACAGCCTTGACCTTGAAGGGACATTTGGAATTTAGGTTTAGGGTAAACAAATTAATTAGCTTTTTGAATAATTATGATAATGTGTTAACGGAAGGTCATCACAAGAATAGTAAGACAAAGTGTGCATGTGTGTATGTGCATGTGTGTTGGCTGAGTATAAAGCAGGCCCTTAATGAGAACATGTTCTCAGTGCTACGATTCTTTGCTATGTGTTAGAATTAAATTTCCTCTATGTGGTTAGATATATTTATACATTTATATAATTTTACATATTTTTCTTTTTTAACTTGCCTCACTGCCATTTTGTAACTTAATTTTACTTCTCAAATACAGCACACAATTCATTTAGGGCCAGAAATTACCTTATTTGAGTAGCAACATTGTTTGGTAGAAGTTTTGGGTAAACAGCTCGACATACTGAAGTGATTCCCAGACTGAAGCGTTTTCTGATCCTCACTTTCACTCATTCAGTCTCGCAGGATAATTACCAGGCTGAATGAGGCTCCTCTCCTTGCTTTTTTAAATAATCAACTACACAGTGACGTAAAACGACCCCCACTTCACCCACTCTCCTTTCACCACCACTCTTTTTTTTTTTAAATGGAGAGAGAAATAGGTGGATTAACCTTCTTGTTTTACTGTCTGATTCTATAAGATTTTAAAATGACAGATGAAAAGAAAGTGAGAGATTGTTAGGGCACTTACAAGTAAGCTTAATTTTTTTTTTTATAATTTTAAATAACCTACTGTATACACTTGGGTTCAAAAAATGCAGCTTGTGATGTTTTTATTTATGTTCGTCATTATTTGTAACACTGACCATCTCAGTTACACCAGGGTTGAATAACTGGACATCAGGAATCTCATGCCAAGCGATTGATCCAAAGCATCATTAGTCCAAAGCAGATTTTAAACATTTTACAGCAATCACAGGCAGAAAATATGGATGTGGGATAAGCAAATTTGTTTGCTGCTCTAATTTCTGCATCCTTGTATACCTTTGCTAACCTAGAGATAAGATAAATAAATTACAACTTCTCATCAAAACCAACAAGGACTTATCACAATCTGCTATATGGCTTTCAGATTTACAGTGCAGCTCAAATTTTAGCACAGACAGGAAAGTCTCAAGGTGGTGGCATTTGGCATTGAGCAGAATCATCTGGACTCACTCCTTATAATTTCAAGTCACTTCAAGAGAGCAAAACTAAATGTTAATCTTCCAAATTTCAATCAAAACATTAGGTGTCCAACAAGGGGAATTTACACTCTAAAACTAAAACTGCTATACTGTCTAAAAGGACCCTTACCACTCTGTTCCTCGAGCTGCACTCGGCTACTCTGACTCCTGTCTGGTTTGTCATATTCCAATATACAAACATAAATTATAATCTGAAAATAAAATGAAAAATTAGAAAAGGACAAGCTGTGGTTTACTGATTAACAGAGACATCTATCAAAAGACAGGGGCAGCTTATATGAATGGAGAAAGGTTTCTATACAATAAACCCTGAATCATCCAAACAAAAGAGGTCAGCATGGAGAACCCTACAACTTAAAACCAACTTCATGCCACCACCCTCACTCAGACAACACACAAAAGTTGACCGAATATCTGAACACATATCTATGAAGATGATGTAAGGCGATTGCTCAACATGGATGTAATTGAGGAGTCACACAGTTATTGGAACAGCCTGGTAGTATTGGTGACCAAGTCCAAAGTATATTTCTGTGTAAACTTCAGAAATGGCAATGCGGTGTCTGAATTTGATGCATATATAGTATAATGCCTCTTATTGATGAACTGCTCATTACACTATTTAGGTGTGACACATTTTTATTCAGTATGTTTGTAAAGTCCAAACGTCCAACGTCTCAAGTACAAATATGCCACTACCTATATACTGTAGATGACATCTAGTCATCTATAGTCCTAACTTCTAGTGGGTAGGTGCATCCCCAAGGCAGCAGCTATTGCAGCCATCCCAAGACGCAGAGTTGAGACAGTTTTTGAGGCTGGTGACTTATGAATAATTAGATATAACATTTCCCAACCAGCAACTGGTTGAAAAATTTACCTCTGTAGTAATTAAGTGCTTTGAGAGGCTAGTCCTAGCACACCTGAACAACATTTATAGGCAAATCAAATTGGTCTGTGAAAGATGCTGTGAACATTTGGTTGCACTGCATCCTAGGTCCCATCAACTCATTCAGGATATACCCAAATATCCTCTTTGTGGACTACAGAACCTCCAAACAGTGCCACCACTTTCATGTGGCCAGCATTATTGCAAGCACATAATGATTACTCTCACCAATGCTTCCTCACTGTGGTTATCCATTTTGACATAATTTAGTCTTTAGTCTTGATGGTGTTAAAATAGTAATCTGTTATTAATGCTATTTACCCCCTCTGTTAATGCAATGACTGCAAACTTACCTATATTAACTGATGAAAGACTGAAAGGCAGGGGAAGTGTTAACTAAACTATACGGCATAACTCAGTATTCCTCAAGTCCAGAATTGCTGAACTGCCATTCACAAATATTTAATGACTATTCTTATTGCAAAGGTCCAGCATTATGAAGTGCCTCAACCATCCTAGTTATTTTACAAGTGTGAGTAAAAGGGTAGCGCTTGAGTGCAGATAATCAGCACCCTTTAGCAGTTAAAAAAATAATAATTATGACAATGATTTATACAAGACATTTGTTTGTTTAAGCATGTCAATATACAAATTTCAAATCTTGCTTCTCCTAGCAAACGTCAGTAGTGGAAGCATAGGAGTTCTACAAGAATACGATGGCCTGCAGTTTAAATAAGAGAGTGCTGCCTTCATTTTACAAATGTAGGATAGTGTGGACTGAAAGGATTTCAACAAGCCTTGTGTGGGGGGAACAGGACCTCTTCTAAGATAAATTATAGGGGTCAATGACAAAGTCTAGGTTGAATAACTTGTCTCTGTGAGACCATCAGCACTGCAACCCTCTGCAGAACCTAGTGAATAAGGAAGCTTAATTCCAACTAATAAATCTTTAAGTTTTCTGTCAACGACAGAAATATGACGCAGAAACACATTTATGGTTCAAAAATTCAGACTTTAATGACAAAAAAAACAAAACAAAACAAAAAAAAAACAAGAAGCCAATGAGTTCCAAAATTAAAAAAGTCAGAACACAACAATATAACTAAGAAAGCTCAGCAGAGGCTGGACTTTCAACAGGGCCAATACTGAATCCATTGTAAGTGCATAAACTACTGTTTTTACTGTAATTACTGTTAATTATCAACTGGAAAAATATCTTCTTTAGATCCGCAGGTCAGGTCGGCAAACCGCATCATCTGGAACGAGCTGATTTTGATTTTCTAGTGAGACTTAGGCTACGTTTACACTTGGCATGAACATGCAACCTGCTTCCAGATGTTGTCCACATACACATTAAAAAGACAAGTGTAAAGATGCATGTCCTGGTCCAGAGATAGTTGTGGATGCATTGTGTAGACTCAAGCCAGGCATCGTGTCTGCATTTGCATGTCGTCACGTAAACTCCGCTCCTCTCTAGTTTTGCTCGCAGCTTGGTGGTTTTGCGGTACAGTCGCACCAAATAGTTGCAAAACTACAGTAAAGAACTTAAAAGAGCATTTTTTTCCACCACACCTGGCAACATTTATACATACATATTTCATTTTATTTTTCATTTATATTTGTATAGATCTTTTAGCAGTGGACACTGTCTCAAAAAAACTATTTTTTTTTTTATGGACAAAGGAATCTATCCACCTTATTACTAACTGCAGCCTCCTCATCCTCATTTTGCAGGATTTGTAAAAGGCCCTGTGATTGAAAAAAGTTTTTTTGAAAGAAAACCCATCAATTCAGGTCCATTCTCCAGGGGCCATCTTCTGCATACATTTAAATATTGGGTGGGAAAGACAGATCCAATCTGTTATTCAGATTAAGAAGTCACTTGATGTTGCCAAGTGTAAACATGCCATGTCCTGATTAACTAGTGATCCGATCTGGTTGATCGGATCACAGTGAGTGTAAAGGCAAACTTAGTCTCTGGTTTTGATCAGATAGTCAACTGCTGGCATCTGTGAGGAATAAGTACTTATGATTTATATTATAGGAGATCACTATAAAAGTATAGTAGTTGATGGATAGAGACTGAAATGGTATTGATTTTAAATGAATGAGTAGCTTTTGGTATTCTCCAAATATGAATTAAACAAGCCATTTGGACTGTTAATATTGGGAACTCTTGATGAAATAAATATATACAGATAATAGTGATGTGAAAAACATTGCTTGTGTTCTAATAGGATATTAATGATAAAGCAGCAATACACAAACACCATTAGTTCAATAAAGAATTTTAAGAGCAAATATGGAAAAAAAACATAATATAGGTAGGTCATATGTTAGTTAACACAAATAGTGTAAGTAAACGGCTTACAAATGTATGCAGTGAACATAAGGAGGACATATCAATTAGTGAAAAAAACTGAATAAGTGTCAAAGTAAACTGAAATGATCAGGTATGTGCAAAGGCTGATGTATCAATGAATAGGCATAGTCAATAACAATATTTATAATACAATCAGAATCAGAATTCATATTTATTGCCCAAGTGTCTTCACACACACACACACACACACACACACACACACACTTGAAAATTTGTTCCAGCTGTTAGTGACTCTCAAAGAACAGACATAATTAAAACTATAAATTCAGCTTAAATTACACAAGACAAAACAGACTATAGTAGACAATACAGACAATGAAAGACCACATAGACAGTATGAGTATTTAATAGGAATACAGATTATATGACAGATCAGTAATGTACATTAAGTGTAAGTGCATGGTAGTGCAAATAACAGTATTGTGCGTCAGGTTTGATAAAGAGTTTACTTAAGAACTTTGTACAATCTATAATATTATTGTATAAAAGTGTGCTAAATCAGACTAAAATCTGGAGGATGATTTATAATGCATAGAGGCCATGCTTACTCACTTAGCATGTCTGTAATTATAAATCTACCATCTAGAGTGTTTCTGACTAAAGTTGCATGGGACAAGGTGGTCTTTATGCAAAACTTTAAAAAAAAATAGTTGATTTGTTATTTTAGAAGAATAATAGAATACATCATTCAGTAGATTTTAGTATTACAATGTTAAAGTTGCAAATGCAAACAGTGACTAGTCTTTCTAACAATTCCCATAAGGGCCATCCATCCCACAATATCTGCAGTGGCTCATGCTTGTAGCTAGTAGCAGCTACATGTGCAACTATTCCATTTGGAGGCAAAAAAAAGATTTAAAAAAAACAATATCCAGTCTGTTGTTTTGTATATAAATATTTAAGCATAAAAGTAAAAAAACTTGACAAAAGAACAGTTGCAGTCAACTGATCTAACAATAAATCATTATCTTCTCATTCTTCGAGATGCAGAAATCAGAATATTTAATGTATGTGATTTCCAGAGGAGCTAAGGCTATTTTTTATTTTATTTTAGGAAGCCAAGGCAACGTGGAACAAGTTGAGCTATATATCTGGTGCTCTGCTACCACCAGCCTGACAGCACACACACACACACACACACACACACACATGCACAAACACAAAATAAAAACAGCTAATCCACTCTTGATCCTTATGTTCTGCCTGATTGTAGGCATATACTTGGATTTATTGCAACACAATTGTATTATTTACAGTACAGAAGCTGCAATATGAGCTATTTTAGACATCAAAATGTGCAACATTTTGGAGAAAAAAAATTAAAAAGCTTTCCTAGGGAGGGTTAATTAGAACAGTTTACAGCAAAACAAAAAATGTAATTGTTTATACTATGGTTAAAATGAAAATTTCAGCTACATGTTGCAAAGTGCATGTTTATTCCTAAAGCTCATGTGCCATGTTCAAAAAAGTCAACCACTGCATTATCTTTATTTTTTTTGGGATAATTATAGTCCATCTTCTTCTATTCTTTGCTAATTAATTTGTATGTTTTTCCACTATCACTCTTCCAGGCCACCTTGATGTGTATAAGATGGCTACAGCTTTTAGCATCACATGAAACCTTAGAAAGTGCAAGAATGTTTTTAAGTATATGAAAGCCCTTAGTATTGATTTTGTGACACACCAGGCTGACAGCATGACTAAATACTCCACTATAATTTCAACTGATGATGACGATATGCTAAATGCAGTCCAGCCATTAAAAAACACAAAAATAAAGTTTGAGTTTGGATAGAAGTTGTATTTAATAAATGTATTTGTTTGAATTGTAAGCTATGTATAACATGAATTGATACATATTGTTTCAAACCAATTAGCTCAAGAGTTTCAGCACAGAGCAAAAGAGCACATTAATGCTTCTTTTTAGTAGCAAACATGAGTTAAGTTGAAAACACTAACAAAAAGATTACTAATATGAGGAGGAGCGCAGGGGATTGGGGGCTCGACTGATATTAGAGACTGCACTGAAAAAGTCATTATGTGGGCTTGTAGATTTCATTACATTTAATATGTAATCTTTAATTAATAGAATTAATTTTGGAAAAAAAAAGTACATCCTACAGCAGGACAATGACTCAAAACATGCCTCCAGTTTGTGCCAGAACAATCTTAAAAGAAAAACGATTACACACACATACCAGCATGATGTAAGGATAAGCAGCTGTGCTATGGATTGATGTGAAATGCAATGTACACAGTCTTATTTTTGTAAAAGTAACTTTGGGGCTAATGTGGAGCAGCCGACGGAGGCATATAATTAATATCCATTGAGTGTAAAGAAAAAAAAAAAAGAGAAACTATGGAGGGATGCTGGAATTGAATAGAATTAAACTAGAAACAGATAATAAAACAATACAATAAGGTTTAATAAAGTAGGACAGAATACAGTAGCTGGTTTAGGATGAGCTGGACAGAAACCCGAAAGAAGGCAACCAACAAGTGTGACATGTATTAAGCAAGGTGTCGCCACAGCGGATCATCCGCATGTTTGATTTGGCACGTTTTTACGCTGGATGCCCTTACTAACGCAACCCTTCCTATTTATCTGCGCTTGCGACCGGCATTAAGAGTCGCTGGGGTTGGTTCCCTGACCAGGGATCGAACCCGGGCCACAGGGGTGAGAGCGCCGCAGCCTAACCACTAGACCACCAGGGGACCTCAAGTTCCTGACACATTATTATCTTTTATCCTGGATAAAGATTGTTTGGTAGACAGAGCCTTATTTGTGTGTTGAGATGGATGGATTAAAAACATAATAACAGGAAATGTGTGTAATTCATTTTCATCCAAAAGACCACACAGTCTTAGAATGCTGAGGCCAGAAATATAATTATAAAATAGTCTTTGCCAGTTTCAGACACCATAAACTGCATATATTTAAGAAAACATTTTGTGAAGAGAGGCATAAAATAGAAAACACTTGCTATTTTAAAAATCTTAGTATGTGTTCATTTTGTCTTAATATGTGCAAAATAATAATAACTTTCACTGTTTATCACTCACCAAAGGCTTTTCAAAACATTATCATAGTATAAAGCTTTTGGACAGTTTATAAAGACATCCTGAAATCATTGCAGTGTCCTAATTGCCTCTGCATTGTTTTGTTTTTTTAAATAACAATTTCAGTACTTTCATTAATATTCTGAAGGAATCCTAGCACCAGTTGTGATGTGATTATTTTATTTTTTTCACAGAATGTATTATCTGTATGGAGAGCAGGCCCAATTTACACCTTGCATTAAAATTCTGTGTGTTTCTGGCTGTCTTTTCTAAAATATGGCTGATCCAATCTTATCTACCCATTTGTTCATGTTGTTTAAATATACCCTTATCTGTATTCTGTTTGCATTTTGATTGGATCTTAACTTTATGCAAATCTCAAAGGCATCTGCTATGTAGTTACTCAGCATACTAAACTAAATTGAAAGAAATACCAAAGGATGGATAAATAGTCTTTTACTTCTGTGATTATTATAGATTTGAAGAATGAAGAATATCCTTTATTTGCACATATACAATTCAGCACAGTATAATACTTTTTCCCCATATTTAATCTTTTTCAGACCTGGTGTCAAAGCGCAGGGTCAGCATCAATGCAGTGCCCCCTGGAACAGAGAGGGTTAAGGGCCTTGCTCAAGAGCCCAAGTGTGGCAGCTTGGCGATACGATGGCTTAAACTTTCTGATCAGTAAACCAGAGCCTTAACCACTGAGGAACTACTCCCCCATTATGTTTATTATTCAATGTAATTGTAAACATAAGTGCAAAATAAAGTTTATGTTGTTTCAAATAGTTAAAAAGCATGCGGGTTGGTCCAGACATATTGACAGGGATAATGTAGGTACATTAGTAAATCTGTCCACACATGTTCAGACTCAAAGCGTATGCTGGTAACATTTTATAACCTGTTCCTGATTCATTATGAACTTTTAATGAATTTACTAATGTACTAATCAGGAACAATTATTTCACAAACCTTACCTAATAAATGTTAAAAATGGCCACTGTAACAAAATATTGAGGATTTGTTATTACTGCATTAATTAACACTTACAGGTAAACTTCATCTAATGGACTCAAATATAAAATAAAAAGTACAAAACCCTATTTTGATGTAAATGACCTTGGTAAACAAGTATAATTTAATAATTATTTTATGTACTGTTCTGCAGCTGTGGTTGTGCTGTTTACTGCTGGTCTTGACTTACATAGATAGCTTCTCTGATCACTGTTCATTTTCAGAAAGAGTGGTACTATTACATAAAAGTGGAGAATAAGACTTATAGATGTGTACAAGGGCATTGACATATGTCAATTTTGCTTCTGGCAACATGATTTATAACAGTTCATAATCATTTACTGTACAGTGTTCCTATACAATATGCAATTTTATACAATGAATACATTTGGATAATTGTCATGCTGATCTGATAATCATGTCTATGGCCCGTTTCACACCAGACATTAACATACATCCTTGTCATAATCTCATTGTAAGTGGACAGCACTAAACATTGTTGCACAGAAATTCACTATAAAACTGTAATCAACAGATTTGAAGGTGGTCTAGGATGCATATGCCAGGAATGTCAGATCAGTTGTGTCAATGCTTCATCCAAAAACAACCTTATTGTTGGCATACTGTCTAAAATTTGGCTTACCAAATATTAACTCTTCACTGCATAATTTTAAGTTCTTATGTTGTATATTTTGCAAACAAGGGACAAACTTTAAAATTAAAAAATATATATTTTTCAGTTTAACTAATAAAAATAAGAGTTTAGTATGTAAAAAAAAAAGGCAAGATCAATATTTTGGTTAAATCAAAATGTTTCCAATGTTAATATACTGTAGCAAATTACAATAAATTATTTTAACTGGTTTGCTTCGATATTTGTCTATGCTAATAAGCAACTAAAGGCATCATAGAAGACAGAAAAAAATATAGGTCTGTTTTTATCAACATTTAGAATTGACAGGTTTATTAACAGGATTAATTATAGCAACAGGCATTGTCTGATGTCATCAATCAAATCAATGTTGATGGGGCAAATTTACCATGAATTATACTTAGCAGTTTTATTAAACCTTAAGACAAAAAATTAAATAGGTTACAAGTACAGCTAACAAAGAAAGATTAAAAACATATCAAATACAGAATCAAAAGGTTCAGGCAAGGTGCACGGAGTGTTGCTTTACAATAAAGCAGTGCTCAAAGTCTGTTTATATAGATTGAGTGTGACAGAATATAGATTGTTATGATTAGGGCTTTTGGAAGTGTGAACCGGTTTATGATGTGAAGTGCTGGGAAATGTTGACCATGTTTGTAGGCAACATTGTGTTGTGCAATGGTGAGTTTCTAATAGTTTCTGGCACTGGCATGACACGGCACTTATCTGAATTATCTTTAAATTGGTTCGGAGGGAACATTTCACTAATATAAAAGCACTACCAAGTTTAGAAATAATATTCAAAATAAAATCTGTTTAGAAAACAGATTTGTTTCTATAGAAACAGGAAAAGTTTTTAATCAATCTGGAGGATTTCTTCTACCCTTGCACAGGTTTATGCATTATGTTTATATGCATAATAGTTAACATGGGCTTGGTGAGAAACATATATTTGGTACCCGAACACCGGCTCAATAAAAATCCTAAATATTTGTCAGGAAATCAAAACATAAGAAAGACTATAGTCAACAACTTGAAAGAGGGCATGAGATGTGTTTCTGCATGGACTGGTCTGTACAAATATAAAAAAAGCTGAATTTCAGATTATATATTTAACTCTGGTTCACTGCTTTAAAAAAATGGTTAATACCAAGAAATGTGGGTAGCACCAGCAAACCACATAAACATGTGTTTAGTCGACACTTTATAGAGGTATACTTCAGCATAAGAGGACCTGCCCTGTGGTTGAGACTTGTTAAGTACCAGCTGGGCACATACTGTACCACCAAAAGAATGCCCTTGAAGCATATTCCTTTTTTGGAGATTATACATAAGTCCCATGTGGGTTATCTCACTCAGGGCGTCCTATCAGAGCCAGGGCTGTATCCATGAACTCCATAAGGTACGACATGTCAAAAGAACACAAAATGGGTGCCTGTTCTTTAGATCTGTCATAGCAATCCAGTTTCACAGACTTGCATTGCAGCCAATAGAAGAATCGCCAAAAAGACTGCCTGTGAGATGGGTGAATTTAGCATGATGGAATTCTCTTTATATTCAATATTGGTCAGGCTCAACCACACATTTTGTGTCCGCTATTGCTGCTAAAGGATGACTAATAGAGCAGGCTATTTCTTTGGTAAAATAAAGGGATAAATCTAAAGCCCAACAAATGTATTTCTTTGCCTCTAGTGTAAACCTATTGCTTTTGTCGATTACAATACGGAGCTCCTCACAGTTAAACTGGCATTTGGGAAGTGGCAACTTTGGCTGGAGGGAGCAGAATATTTACTTGTGATCTTTATAGATCACAAACTCTGATATGGCAAACTTTGAATGGCAAAATCCCTAAACCAACATCAAGCCCAATGGTTCTTGGCTTGTTCTGTTTTATATTGCCTGACCTTATTCCATTTTTACCATATTGTTGACTGATTTTTGATTGGTCTGTTTTTGATTAATTAAAGATAACATCTGTTACCATACTTGCATCTGTCACTATGTGAATCATTCCAATCTCAATTTATCTTATTTTTCTTTTACCTTTGAAACAATTGATTATCAGTTATGAACTGTAATTTTCTCTAAATGTCCTGTATATGAAAAGATTTATTAGGTGGATGCACTTTTGTACGTCGCTCTGGATAAGGGTGTCTGCTAAATGCCGCAAATGTAAATGTAAATGTAAATGGTAGCAAATCTTTGAGACTAGCTTTTTTACAAGAAAGTACTTTATTTATATATGTTTAAACACTATCACCTTCAAAATATTCCTCTTCTCAGGCAGCGAGAGGGAATGCCATTCCTAAATTAAGAAACTCAATTAACATAATTCAACAAGTCTCCTTTCACTGCAGCCACAGCTGCACCACATACATCATCTTTAGCAGAAGCATTAATATTAAACTCATAATATGACCCCGGGTTTTCTATGCATTTTTACTCATATTTTTAGTGTATTATGGTTTTCAGATTTTAATTAAAACCAAATTATGTGTTTTTGTGCAAATCCTACAGGAAAGAACTGTTCTTAACTATTTTGGCTGTTCCTTCTTTACAATTTCTGGGTTTTTTTTAAGATTATCTTATAAATGTCCATGTAAGTGTATATGCAACTAAATATATTTCTCCTCCTCTGTCAGCCATTGTGGAATAAAAAAAACAGCTAATTAATCTATTAGAGTTTGTGTAGTTTCCTACAGATGCGGACCATCCAATCCAGTGTTTGCTCTACCCATCCAATTAAAAGGACATGAAAATGCTGACATTATTGGATGCCTTCTAGATGGCTTCAGAGTGGCCTAACTGCAATCCAATTGATTTAAGCAACACCTTCAAGCGCCATGGAGTGTAGGCTGAAAAGGCATGCTGGTGCTGACTCTAAAGGCCTTTTGGCAGATACCTTTGACTGCAGCAATATTTGATGTGACAGCTGAAATCTAATTAAATAGAAAATACCACATAAATTTACATGCTATGAAGAGAAATATTATTAAATAAAGAGAATAGAATTTTATAAAAAATTCAATACACATTCATAAACAAAAAATATATTAAAACCTAAGACAGTGATTCTGAGTTTAGGCCAGCTGACAGTCTGCCATTGCCATTCAGTCAGGGGCTAATGAAGAAGGCCTCTCAAATCAAGCTTATGCTGGGGCCAATGAGGCAGCCCCTAAAGTCAATTCTATGCCAGTTGCTGACAGTTTAATGTCAGATGCAAATTAGGTGGTCCCAGAAGTCAAGCTCCTGCTCAAAGCCAACAAGGCAGGCTCCCATGGCTCATTCATGCAAAAGGCTGACAAGGTAACCTCACAAACTCAGCCCCCTCTAGAGGTTAATGATGTGGCTCCCCAGCCAATCCCCAACTAAATTTTGTGAAATTTTGAGAATAGCCTACTATTTTTTGCACATGATCACCCACTAACCATTACCTATATTTTACTTAAAAAAAGTTTTTACACAAAACTTGCACCTGCCTCCGCTATTGTAAGTACTTGTAATATGTGATACATTGTTAGAATCCTAGAGTTTCACTAATCTTTTTACTTTGGACTTCATCTTTATAGACTATGGTAATATGACAAAGTAACCTTGTTTGCATTCATGTCACTTGCATACATGCACATACACCATTCATCGTACTTTTTTCCATCCTTTTGCCACTGTTGTGATGGAGGTGTGCAAACAGGCTAGTTTTAGGCATGCATACACCTCCATGTCATGTTTCCTATCCTATAATATCTAACATTATGCAGAACAAACACCCACACAGGTTGCTGCTGTTTTAAAGTAAAACATTTTTATTTTTTTTTGTGGTTATTACATAGCATCAAGGTGCTAACTACGCTTGGTAGAACTGGTTGTAGTTAGTCGTTTTGAAATCTTAAAGTTGGCCAAACTGCATGGCGTGTTGAGCTATGGCTAAAAAATAGTGACCAGAAGTTGACGAGTCAATTGTTTTTCTGTAGGGGAAAAATGGAAAATGTCCTTTATTAATATCATGTTTATACAGTATGATATTTTCAGCAGTTTTTTTTTTTTTATTATTTATCTTCTGCTTTTGGTTTACTTGTATCTTCTTCTTTCAGCTGCACTTGTTAGGGGTTGCTACATTGGATCTTCACACTACCCTGTCCTCTACATCTGCCTCTTTTGAACCAACTACCTACATGTCTTCCCTCACCACATCCATAAACCTCCTCCTTGGCCTTCCTCTTTTCCTTGTTCTTGGCAGCTCCATCCTCAGCATTCTCCTATTGATAGACAGTCAACCAGTGATAATTTGCGGTTCAGAACTCACGGCTCGGCAAAATTCGCAGGTTCTTATTTGGAACCTATCTTAAAATTCAAGGAAATCCGCAGCGGGAACGAATGTAAGGAACGTTCGGAATAGCATTTGAAACGATGTTTTCACTAACCAATATTATTCAATAATAATAAAAGATATATATTGTATTAAAGTAACAATGTCTAGATGAATTTACAAAAGTACCAGAGGGGCTGTGGGGGTGTGTCCAAAAATCATAGATTTTCAGAACTTGGGTGGTCCGGGGGACCACTGTACCCCATGTCCTTCCTCTGCACATGTCCAAACCATTCAAACCAACTCTCTCACTTTGTTTCCAAAACGTCCTACGTTCCTCTAATAAACTCATTTCTAATCCTGTCCAACATTGTCACTCCCAATAAAAATCTCAGCATCTTTAACTGCGCCACCTTCCGCTCTGCCTCCTGTCTTTTAGTCAATGACTCTAAACCATTAAACAGAGCAGGTCTTACCACAGTCCTATAAATTGTCCCTTTCACTCTTGCAGACACTCTTCTATTATAAATCACTCCTGCTGCTTTTCTCCACCCACTCCACCTTGCCTGCACTATTTTCTTCACTTCTCTAACACACTCTCCATTACTTTCCACTGTTAACCCTATATACCTGAACTCCTTCACCTTCACCACCCCTTCTCCCTGCAACCTTACCACTCCACTGCCCTCCGTCCCATTCACACATTCACACGCTTATTTCTCTGTAATTAGGAAGTGAGGAACTGAGAGCCGTTGTAGTGGGCTGTCTTACCAGGGCTGTCTTACCTATGTGTCCTAGTACCGGGCTGCTGTCTTACCTGAGCTGTCTTACCAGGGCTGTTTTATCAGGCTGTCTTCTTGCTGGGCTACCTTTTGGTTGCTTTGCTGTTTTGCTTGGTTGTCTAGCTGTTTGGTTGCTTCACTGCCTGGCTGTATTGTGGTCCGCAGGTTGCTAAAGCACAGACGGAGCAATATATTGCATCGCCGTGCATGCTATCTACGTGCCGAGCATCATGCATGTCCTGGCAATACCATGCTATAGCTAACGGCTTACTGGATTAGCTAAGAAGCTACATGCTAGCACTTTGGAGGAATGTGTGCTTTATTTATATACAAGTATATGTGTTAGTGTGTCTGTTACGGTCTGTGTCTGTGACGGTCCGCTGAGAGGTGGCCTGAGAAACTGCTGCTATACATATATCTCTGTTTATCTGAGGAGTCTGAAGACCTGGATGCTACCCAACAGCTAGTGGAATGCTAAGAGGTCATGTGCTTATGTTATGAGGTGAATTGAATAAAATTTACTGTTTTTATTATTCCTGATGTACTTTTTTTTTTGCTTTTTGTCCTTGTTATTGTCCTTTCAGTAAATATTTAGTGTGTGTGTGTGTGTGTGTGTATGAGTGTAGGTAAATTAATTTGACCATACTGTGGTTTGCTTCTTCTCTAGGTTTCTGGGAGACCAGTTCTAGTGTGAGTACAAGTTCCTCTCTGCTTAGTGGTGGTTTTCTTTGGTGTGCAGTGGTCGACAGGTGGGGTTGTGGTGTCGTATGAGTGCACGTGTGTTTGCTGTGGATAGGAGATCATTCGAGTAAGGTCCCCAGCCCTGGAGTCCAAGCATTCTTGTGTAGTAAATGATGTATGGTTTGATGTAATTTTAAGAGTTCTTAATAACTCTCATGTCCTGACTCAGCTGTAGACGAACCTGGGTGCATTTCTTTAAAGGGTTATTCCCAGTAACTGAGCCCCTGGGGTAGCGCAGTCGGTTTCTACTAGTAACATTCTTAAATCCAGTTCTTACATGTTATTGTCAAAGTCTTCTATGTCCTAAAGTTTTTGATTTTAGGAAACAAATTGGACACACCAGTGCCACAATCGGCATGAAACCATACTGTTGCTCACAGCTCTTCTCTGGCTTTTGTTACCAGCACTCATCCTACTACATTACTCAGGCATCCTCTCACCTTTCAAAATTTTGTAAAACAATCTGGTTAAAAACTCCACTGCCATCTCTCCTAAACATTTTCATGCTTCTACTGGTATGTCATCTGGGCCAACAAACTTTCAACTCGTCATTCTCTTAATAACGGCTCTGACTTCCTTCTAACTAATCCCATGCACTTCCTGCTTCACATCATCCAACCTTCTCTCTCTTTAATTTATCAGCTGCTCAAAAGACTCCCCTGCATCATCTAAACTAGTCTCCTCAATAGTCCACACATTTGCATCTGCATCCTTTAATGCTCTAACTTGCAGCACACCCTTCCCTGCTATTCCTCTGCCTTGCCAAGCGGTACAAATCCTTTTATCCTTTCTTAGTGTCCAACTTCTTATACAGCTCCTCATATGCCTTTTCCTTACCTTTTGCCACATCCCTCTTTACCTGCTGCCGCATCTCCTTGTATTCCTGCCTACCTTTCTCATCTCTCTGCCGATCCCAATTCTGTTTTGACAACTGCTTTCTCCTTATGCTTTCCTGCAGTTCCATCATTCCACCACCATGTCTATATAATTTTTTTTTTTAGTAAAGTAGATAGATACCTAGATGTCTCTCTTATCACTACTGCAGTAGTTGCCTAATCAGTAATCACCTCTTCAATAAATCCAAGCCCCTGTCTGACTTCTTTTATGAATTTTACACTACAGTCTTCCTCCATCACCAGTCTTGTACCATCTTGTAAATGATATTAACAAGCACAAGTTGATAATGTGTATTTGATCAGATGTACTGAAGCACAAGGTTATGATATGTGATGTGTTATGTGTAGGCCTTGCTAAAAAGATACGTCTTTAATCTGCACTTAAACTGGGAGAGTGTGTCTGAGCCCTGAACACTATCAGAAAGACTATTCCAAAGTTTAGGAGCTAAATCTAAGAACGCTTAACCACCTTTAGTGGACTTTGCTATTCTAGGAACTACTAGAAGTGAGGAGTTTTGAGATCTTAAATAGCATGACGGATTGTAGAGTGTTAAAAGACAATAGATACATGGGAGCCAAACCATTTAGCGATTTGTAAGTGAGTAGCAGTAGTTTGTAGTCAAAGTGAAACTTAACATGTAGCCAGTGTAGGGTGATAAGATTGGGGTTATAATATGGTCATATTTTCTCAACCTTGTGAGAGCTCTTGCTGCTGCATTCTGGACTAACTGTAGCTTGTTTATTAGAGTTTTGAGATCTCAAAGAGCATGACGGATTGTATCGTGGCACCCCATAATTTACTTGCATTAACCTGTATAGCTCTCCATTTAAGTCGACAAAATGGTAACGTTCATACAGGTAGGATTTAAACTAGCTTAATGCCTGTCCCTGAATGCCGATGTAATTTTGTGGGCAAACTAGGAGAAGATCATGAACTATGGTGTCGAATGCAGCACTAAGATTTAGCAAAACTAACAGAGAGATGTAGCATTGGTCTGAAGCTAGACATAAATGGAAGATTTGAAATGGGTTTCAATTTGATAGTGTGTTTGCATCCAAATTAGGTTTCTTAATGAGGGGCTTAATCACTCCTAACTTGAGGGGTTTAGGGATGTGACAGAGCACCATCCGATGCTGTCTAGCTACACTGATCCCTGTCAACACCTACAGTCTCCAATCTCTTTCAGATTGAATCACCTGCATTGAATATTGACCAAAACCTCCCACCATCTACCTTCCACATTCCCCTCCTTAAGGCCATACCTACCCATCACCTCCTTATCACCTCTGTTCCCTTTACCAGCATGGCCATTGAAATCTGTCCAGTTATACTCTCTACCGATTCATCTAACTTACATCAGAATTTTTCCTTCTCGTCCATCTCACAACCCACTTGAGGAGCATAAGCACTGAAGATATTTATCATCACCCCTTAAACTTATTTAAACTAAAGATGTGCTTTCTTCTCTGATGAGCAGAAATGTACAGAGTGGTTATCCAATTTACTGTTGACTTTCTGTAAGATTGTGGATTTCTGTCCGCAGGACTGCCAAACAAAACCTATTTAAAAAAGTTGGGATTCTGCGTAAAATATAAATAAAAGCAGCATAAAATATTAAGCAAAACTTGTAAAGATATATTTTATTCATAATAGAACAAAGAATAAATTAAATGTTAAACTGCAAAAACTTTACTATTTTAAGCAGTAACATTTGTTAATTTTTGATTTAATGCTGCAACATGTCTCAAAGATTTGGGACAAAGGCATTAGAAGAAACAGTCTATTACATCATACAATGAAAATCCTACTCACGCACAAAAAAATACACAAAACATAAATTATAAATGTACAAATAAGTTCACGAATGTACATTCAATCACCAATCTGCAAAAAACTGTTAACAAATTGTAGAATCATTTCAGAAAAATGTTTCTAAACATCAAATTTTAAAGTATTTGAATATCTCATTATCTACAGTACATAGTGCCTTCAAAAGATTTTTAAAAAATGTGGAGAATTCTCTGTGTGCAAGGAGCTAGGGCAAAAGTCGATATTTCAAGATCAATATCAATTCAGGTGGCACTGCATCAAAAACAGTTATGATTCTGTAATAAAAACCACTGCAAGGGTTTAAAAATACATTCAGAAGATAATGTCTGTGAACCACAAATATATGTTAAAGCTCTATCATGTGAAAAAGAGCTTATATGTGAACATGGTCCAGAACACCACTATCTTCTCTTAACCAAAGATCATTTAAAATTGACTGAGGCTCGGTGGATGTTCTGTGGTCAGATGACAAAAATAAATAAATCAATAATATGGATGCTGCATCCTTATGTCTAAAGAGGATAGGGATCTTCTAATCAGAGATCTTTTTAAAAGCCTGCATTTCTGATGGTTTGTAAGGACATTAGTGCTATAAAATGAGCAGCTTGGGCATCTAAAAAGGCAACATCAATGCTGAAGTGTATATACAGGTTTTGGAGCAACGGATGTTTCCCTTCAAATTATGTCTTTTTAAGGGAAGGCCTCGCATATTTCAGTAAGATAGTGTTTTATCCTGCATCTTTTACAAGAGTCCAAGTGCTAAACTGGCCTGCCTGCAGTCCAATCTTTTCACCAAATGAAACCATTTGGTGCACAATCAAAAGACAATTAAAAAATAAAATAAAAAAAAGACCCAGGACAAACCACATCAGATATTCAACTGATCCAGCAAAATGTTTTCTCAGGTCCAAGACAAATTAGGACAGTTGTTAAAAGAGAAGGGTATCCTACATAGTGGTGAAAATTGTGACACTATGGTCCCAACATTTTTGCAACCTGCCATCAAATTCAATTTTAGCTTTCCTTAAAACAGTACATTACCTCAGTTGAAACATTTTTCACACGTTTATGTTCTATTGTGAATAAAATATGGGTTTATGAGGTTTATTACAAACCATTGCATTCATTTACTTTTTAAAATGCATCCGATTTTTTATTGGGGTTGTCGCTTATTTTTTTTTTCTTTTCTTTTAAAGTCTATTATGCATGAAAATCTAAGAAAATCAGCAGAAATACTCAAACCAAACCATCTGGCACCAACGATAATTTCATAGTCCAATAACCAATATCATACTGAAACTCTTATGCTGTTGCAAACACAAAGAGATGAGACTTCTTAACAATCTTAAAATAAACTGTATTTTTGTGTCTTGTGATACACTTGTACAGTTGACATGCACAAACAGATGTGTGGCATTGTATAATATTTAATCAGGCTATACTACAAAGTAATAAATACTCTGTTTCTCTTATTGATTGTAATGGTTGAGTAAAATTTAGATTTGTGTATTACCTGTAATTGTAAAATGCTAACATTTTAAATGTGTAGCAAAATTAGCTCTCTAAAAGGGAAATATTTATTACTCCTAAATACTTAAATTAGGTTGTTGAATTAACGATAATAGAATTAACATTACAATTATTTGGTATGGTCTTCACCAAACAGACAGTTCAATCTTTTATTAATTCTACAAGAAGGATATCTTCCTGGCCAAGGAATACACGACCCCACTTTACCCTATACCATTCAAATAATAGGAGCATGTATATGTGATCAAAATATTGCATGGACTTTGAAATGTGAGCGGCGCTCAGAGACAAATTCAAATTCACCTTATAAATTAGGGCCTCAAGGTTAGTCACGCAATCATGCAAACTGGTTGTTAAAAACGGTAGACAAAGGAAATTCTTGAATAGTCCGTTAGGAGGGAGTTAGATGTTCTTTCAGGTTCTCCTGAAGATCAGAGTAGGAGAAATTCTTGAAAATAAATCTTGCCGGAAGATCTGTCTTGAAGGGTTTGAGTCCCCTCTCAAAGAAGAGGATCTTAAGCGGCGATTAGTGGGGTTCAGGACATTCTGAAGGTCCCCGAACCACACCCATCTTTTGTGGAATGGCCAATGCCGGGCATGAACTTTTCGGAGGGAGAAACTTGTGTGTGCATTTGTGGACTTAGTACCTGTTTATGCTTGGTTTAGACAACTTATAAAGTTGTATCCAAAGTGTATTAAGACAGTACTGTACACTTCATGATTATATAAAATGCACCCTTGTTTGGAAAATAAAGAACAGATAATTTTAAGATCATTTTGCTATTGAGCATGAAAAGAAAAGACAGCATTAAAGCAGAGATACATTAATAAACCTTTAAAGTGTAACTATTGTTGAGACAGAGTTAAACACTAGGTTTATTTGAAAAGAGGAAATACATGCAAGATATGTATATGCCATGGAATTCGGAACACTTTATTTATTACTTACCTATTAAAAATGCTCTCTTTTTGGTATATGTGTGTGTGTGGGTGGGGTGGGGGGGTGTCTGGCTTTGCGTTATCATTTAAATGCTCCTTTGAAGTCAGCTAGAGTGGTCAGGGATTATGTTTTGTATCTTTGGTGTGGGGGTACGACGCTGTGGTACAACCCCCCCCAATAGAGGTGCAAACCATGGTGCTTGGACTTTGAGTGAACTGCAAATGTTAAAGGTTAAAAGAAATACCTGGGACATGAAAACTAAAAGACACTAGCAAGACCCTACAAGACTTGGTATGGTATGACCAGGACATGTAATTAAATTACCAGTGCTTGTGCACTGAGACCATAGCAAAATAATTTTCTCTTTCAGTAAACTCCATTGAATAGTAATCCACTTATGTGAGTGATTGCTTGCTATGATGCCTATTGTCAAATGTACACAACGTATTATTGATAATCCTCAACCACTGTTCTTAGTAACTATTAGAATTCAACCCAGCATTGTGCTGACTTTTGGTATCCTGTTCACAAAGGCAAACTCTAGAGCGTTCTCAATAGTGTATAATTAAAAAACAGGAACAATCTATACTTTTGAAGGAAGTAAAATGTTAAAAATGACATGTCATGTGACTCTGGGATCAACAGTAGCAGAGAAAAAGGCAATAGTATTTAGACATTTTAGTCAAATTTAATTTAATTTGGGCTCCCCAGGCGCTCTATTTTATCTATACTGACATAGATTGATAATACTGCAACTTGTGTAAAAGAGACCTGCTACAATTTATATATATATATATATATATATATAAGCTACTGTTTACTGTGAATACTTTGCACATGCCATCTTTTAAATACATAGAAATCTAAAGATTTTCTGCAATATTTAAGCACAACATCGAACCATAATCAGGGTGATGAAATGCTGGAAAAATTGAATTGAGATAAAATAACAAAATATAAGATCCAAGAAATACAGGGCTCTAAATACAGAGAAAACTAAAAACAATAATTTTGGATAGAGGTAACTTTGGAAAGAGTCATCTCATGGAACAAAGAAAAAAAGTAAAATAAAGGTGCATTAAAGTTGTCATATGAACTTTTTACAGCATAGTGAAATCCTTTCTTTGCATATCCCAGTGATGTTAGGAACCTGGGATCAGAGCACAGGGTCAGACATGATACAGCACCCCTGGAGCACAGAGGGTTAAGGGCCTTGCTCAAGTGCCTCAAGCGTGGCAGCTTGATAATACCGGGCTTAAATCCCTGAACTGATTAATGAAAAGTTAAACTCTGGGAAAATAATTAATCTCTTAATGGCTTAGTTTTTACAATAAAGCAGACTTAATATAATTATATTAAGATAACTCTGCTATAATAAGAAATGTCTCCCAAATATGTTTTAATTAATATTAGATGTGAATTATTAATGAATTAAGAATACATGCTAAATGAATTTGCACAAAGGAATTCTAACCTGTTGTTTTTCTATTTAGATAGTGTGGGCAGTTACCGGTTGCATTTTATTGTATCAAGTAAACAGGACTAATAGACTGTTTAATTTATATTGTGGATAAAACAAAAGAGCACAGGCAGTGAAAGACAGTAAATAAGTGCAGCAGTGATTAACAAGCTGATTCTCCTTCAAAAATCCCTGCCAACTTTTATTTTTATTGTTCTCTGTTAAGATCCCACAAGAATGTGCATGTGTTCATTTCATCACTTTTCTTATTTTCCTTTTTTTTAAT
The DNA here is from genome assembly GCA_024362625.1 of Silurus asotus. Classification (NCBI taxonomy): domain Eukaryota; kingdom Metazoa; phylum Chordata; class Actinopteri; order Siluriformes; family Siluridae; genus Silurus; species Silurus asotus. Next base: position 3,793,354 of record MU533908.1, read on the forward strand.
CATGCCTCTCTCCGAGGCATTCTAATAATGACTATAAGTACTTTTTATTTCAGCAGAATAACAACTAACTGAAACAAAGAGAGCAAAAGAGAGGGAGAAAGACACAGCTTTCCAGTATAAAGAGTAACACAGGTGAATTGTGTAAGAGTTGAATCAAATGATGGTTGATTGACATGATGCCTCAGGCTTACGTTTACACTTAGTCTTGTATCATAGCATGTGGGCATACATACACACACACACACACACACACACACACACACACACACACACACACACACGCACGTACACATCATTTATAAATTGACTTTTATATAACTTTAAGCCGCTTCATATGAACTTAGTATAAAGTTGTAAACCCCAGAAGATTCAGGAGGCCAGTGAAATCAGTGCCAGTTTTTAAAGCATTTTACAAACACATAACACCTTCACAGCAAAATTTGTTTGGTCACATAGTCCTGGAATTCATTCCATCAAGTTCATTTTCAATGGAGGTGTGTGCATACAAATGGTTTTAGTTCCACCAGATATATTTCTTACTTTCTCACTATTTGTGTCTCTTTGTGCTGTAGGGTCACCAAAAACACATAAAGACAAAAAATTTGCCTAGTGGTAATAATATGCAGGTGAGAATCATTGTTAACTGCTGGTTTGATTCACCTCCTCTACTCTCTGCCATATTCTATCCCAAAAGAAAAAAAATAACTCTTGAGTGCTTTAATGTGAATCTTGAATAATTGTTAGTTGTGTAGATGGTTAAAAGTTTATTTTTTTAATTAACAACTGCTGGGAGTTCTTCGACCCATCTCACAATAGGATTTTTTTACCAGCGCTTTCATCTAGACTTACATAAAAGTTCCTCTGACACACAATTTATGAATGTAAAACATTAAATTTCCAAGGGCCCAAAATGTGGAGCTATCTCCTTGTTGGATAAAATCATGATACCTTGAGAAGGGACCACTGTCTGGGGCATGACATTCATCTTGTTATTTTGGGTCAGGGTGTTTTGTGATCTTTACTCTCCATCTTAGTGTGTAATTATCTGTTGAAGTAAACAAAAGATTTTCTTGTAAACATTACAATTTGAGAGAAGAATTATAATTAATTATTTCCATTCATTTTACCAATCCAGAGGAGCTTGAGGAAAGCTTATAAGAAAAAAATAATATCCGTTTACACTATACTATATATATGCTATCAATCATTTATTCTTTTTTAGACTAATTTCTCTATTTTTATTTCCTGGTTTATAATATCAACTTGGATAACTTGGATAACCGGAGAAGGAAGCCTATCCTCTATGTAGCATGAGGCATACACCACAGAGCAAGTAAAAAAGCAGTTTCTTTAGTAAACCATGGAGTCAGAGTGATGTCTTAAGCAAAACAGAATGAAAGAGCAATGTCTATAGTGGAGCCAGGAGGCATAGTTTAATCTAAAGTGGGGCAAGGACATGTGATGCTCATGACAAGGCTATGATCAGCTTTCTGCACTGCATTGAGGAAAAGCAACATGCGCATCAGAGTAAGAAGCAAGAGACACTCTCAGCAGAACAGGGGGGCTGAAGAACATCCTCTCTCCTAGGCTTTTACCTCTTTCTAGGATCACTTCCAAGACAGCAAACAAAAATGTTCAATGCATCAATTTTAGGAATCACATTCTGTGAATACCATAAAACATAAAGCTATCATAACTAGAATATGATCCAGAAACCACAACCAATAAAGACAAATGTAAGACAAAGATTGCTGTAAATTCGAAGCTATATGGAAATGTTATTTAACAGTGTAATTAAATCTGTCACAGAGTTCATGTGATGTAATATGAAGATGCATTGGCAGATGGGGGACCCATCTCTGTCCAAATCTCTGTCCATTATAAATAAAATGCAATCGAAATTGTGACAATACTGCAAAAAAATCCAGAAAATGTTTTGCTTCAAGGAAGAAATAAGTAGGCATATAGTGTCAGAGTGCTAGAGTCAACAGCAAAGAAATAAGGTAAAATGTATTTAAAACCATGTAAGTTAAGAATTATTCATAAATTAAACATAATGCTTGGCCCCTCTCTGTAAAATTGTGGCCCTATTGAGGTCCTAAGGACCCTATAACCACCACTGGACTAATTAAATATATTTTTTTATGTAAATTCAATAAACTAGAATTCTCATACAATGAATTAAAGCTGTAATGGAAGCATTCGCAAATTGCTAGTTTTACTCATGATATGAACAAAGATAGATGCCCAAAGTTAACAAAGAAGAAATACAGAAATAAATAGTTAATAAAAAATGTATAGAGGAAACTACACACCTCACTACTATATGTATGCTTATCTGTATATAACTGCTAAAATAAATTCCAGAAAAATAATTCACAAACATCTCACAGTGCTTCTATCATAAATCGTTTAACACATAGGACACAAAGCCCAAGTTTTAATATGCTTATGTAATTTGTTATATCAAAAAGCTTTAAACAGGTGTTCTGTGATGAACAGTAAGATAGGCTTATGTATACTTTGTAGGTGATAAATCTCAATCAGGGTTTTTAAGAGTTTTAGGTGTGATAAATGGAGGCTAAATTTGGAGTTGGCACTATTTTAGGAGTGGATTTTTCTAATCAAGGTGATGTGCATGTGTGTATGGTGTACTAAAACATAAAACAGTAAACAGTGCTGTTCCTGAAGGTGACAGACATCAAACCACAATGTTGTCTGTATTCTTATGAATTAACTGTTAAAGGGTGGTAATAATAAGTAATAGTAAGCCAAAAATTAGCATTTGCTAAATTATTCAATTTCTTATTTTTCTTCTTTCCTTAGTTTTTCTAAAATGTTTGCAGCAATATTCTCTACAATTTGTTTATGCACAAAAAGTGGTAATTAATAATCAAGTTTTATCAGACTAGAGTAGGATATAACAAATAGGGTATACTGCAGTAATGGCCTGCTAAGTGTGAGAAAGGCCTGTCAAAGAAACATTTAAAAACACCTGGTCATGTATAAGTGCCCATTGTAGACTCAGGCTCCAGTTATTTTATTTTTAAAATACTATTTTTTAAAGTAACAGAGCAGTTGGCTAAAACTAGTCTAATTATTTTTCTCTGATCTAAAGGATATAAAACATTCCTCAACATAAATTAGAGATTGTTATATGTAATGAACTAGCAAATAAATTAGCTTCAAATGAGCAAATAAACAAAATTGTACTTTGTTCAAAATATTTTTTATAGTATGGCAAATTTTTAGTTTGGTACACAAAGATACAGGTATATGGGGTCTACATTTGGCTTCGTAAAATTATTATATACATTAATTATTGATTATTGTAAATCAATAACACATGCTTAATTGCATATTTACACATTTGGTTAAATGACCTGAAATGTGTATGCATTACTATTACTGCTTATAATAATATATTGCCATTCACAGTTTCACAATGTCACAGAAGTTTATTATACACATTATTATAATACGCCGGAAAACAACCCAAATCGGCAGGCCGAGTCAAAAACATTGGTGTTTAAAAATTAAAATGATTAATGAGAAAAACAGAAACAAGGTCAATGATCAGGACAAATGTGAACCATGAAATACAAATGGCTTCATAATTGCAGTAAACCTGGACCAGTTGCTTCTCCAATTCACAGTGCAAATAAATACACAGAATGAACAGACACCTTATCACACAAACCATCAATGAGACAAGGTTGAGGACATAACAAGAATGAAAATAAACACATAAAAAATGTGATACATTGTAAACAATTGTGTGAACAGAGCAACCCTCCTCACCAGTCCAGCACCCATACGGACAATGTCCATTCTACAGCCTGGGTCTAGAGGCAGGCATTGTCACTTTTGGGGAACTTGGAAAGGCTTGCTGAAGACAGGTTGTCAGAACAAGTCATGGGGGAAGACCATGTTGTCGGCCCCTGGCATGAGCTGGTTGTGAGAGGAGCCAGCAGGCTGCCTTGTCCATCTCTGGCTAAAATGTGCTTTTGAGAGCTGTCTCATCTACCTCTGGCTGGGGCTTGTCTTGAGAAGCAACCTTATTACTCTCCGGCAAGAGCAGGTCTTCAGGACCTGCCTCATAGTAAGAATGTTTATTATAACAAAGAGCCAAACAAGCTACAACGGTGGGCAGAATAAAAAAACATTAGACAAAGAGTTGAGATTAATAAACAACACTAAGTGGGCAAAAAGTTGAACGAGTAATGAGAAAAACAGAAATAAAATCAAGGACCATGATTACTGTGAACTATAGAACATAAATGCCATGGTAATCGCAGTAACACTAAACCAGTTACTATGCCAATATGAATTGCAATACATACACACAAACAAATAATTACAAAAGTGAACATGAATGTAAATGAATAGACACACAAAGACATGAACCAATGAATAGACAGGTGTTGGGACGTTATATGATTGAAACACATAAAGATATGCTATATGGTAAAGGTAAGAATGCATGCAGGCATGTTCTTTGTATGTCTGTGAACAAACATTTGACATTATTTATTTTGAGTGTTGTTTGGGTTGTTAGTGAAAATTTACCTTTCAAATGAACACAATGTTCTTTTTTTTAATTCTTTAGCTTGTAAAAGCTGTCTATGGTTTTAAATTATAATAGAATTTCGAACGGTACTTTGTCCATGTTCAAATACAATTATATGTTTTGTTTGTCAGATAAAGGCAAGAGACAGCAATTCACAAAAAATGTCACTGCTGAATGATGGTATACTGCATACAAAAATTACGTATTATTTTTTATTACTGCAGAGCTTATTCTATTTTTGTAACACCTGGCAACTTACCAATCAACGGAAAAATTTAATGTTTATTTTAAGGTTTTACTTTCAAACAATAATCTAGCTAAAATAAGTGCATAGCATGAAATAGTAAAGCAACACAAGACCGAAAAAACACTGATTAGGGAGTTATTTATTGCACTTTCTACAGTCACAATACACATCATGTTAAAAATATATATATTTTCTTTACATTTCAGTGTGATTATTTGAATTTGGCTCTTTTTTAAGTCATGTCTTTTTCTCCAAAATACTTATCACAAAACAGGTGGACAGAAATCCCACTTGTGAAAATCCAGTGTGAGGCGAACCTACCATCTGTCCAAGCTAACCCCAGTAACAGCATCTGATAATTAGCAATAATTATACCCACAGCCACATGTGAGAAGGAATAAAATTTTTTAGCATCATTAATTAATTCTGACATGAATGCTGCAACAGCTCAAGTGGCCTCAAAGACTTGATTGCTTTTGAAATCTTTCATATTGTCAGTGAAGTGCTGTTTTGGAAAGGTAATCTATCTTCGTCAATGGCTACTCAGAAAGAGAGGGATGCTTCTCTTCCATAATGCATTCTGGATGTCAATTTGATTTATTATATTGAACATGTGAACACATTATAACAGTGTAAAATCGATAAAACTCTTAGCTGAGCTGCCGATAGAATTTTAAATAAAATAAGCATTTTATGTTTAAACATTCCTTTTAAACTGTAACTCAATTTGCATATTATGTATTACCCCAGATGATTTTCATGTCTCCTATTTGGTGTTCACAACGAGACAATAGAAATGAAAGAATACAGGACAATATTGTGTGATGCAATGGTAAACATTATTTTAAAAAATCACATAAATGCAACCAAAGAGCTTGTTTGTAATTTCTTATGAACGTTTTGCCTGAGATTACGCCTCATTGAGGTGGTGGCCGATTCAGATTAGTTCATTCATCATTCTATGTCAGTATGTGGGCCTAAAGCACTGATAAAGAGACTATGAATTTATTCTACATATGCTGGATCCAATTTGTCAGAGTTTGTCTGGTATTTGTGTGGTGTTGTACAGTTCATAAACATGCCTCAGTTGGAGCCAGAATGGAATCTTCATGCATAAAATATGAATTCCTAGATTCCACTCAAAGCAGTCTTTCATCCACAGACTAGCATATAAATTCGTATCTTTTATCGGAATAAATAGTAAATAGCTTTTCAAACAATGTGCAAGTCTTCAATATGTGAAAATATAAATATATTTAGTGTCAGTAAGCACATTCTATATCATCTATTACAAACAATAAATTATCTTAACATGAACTTTGCTGAGGTAAGCCATGAGGAGTTTTTTGTTTGTTTCTTTCGTTTGGTTGTTTTTATTGTGCAAATTTAAAATCAAACAGGACTATTATGCCTAGCAAACAAAGGCCAGACCCTAAAAACATGAATTTGGTTAAGTAGTACAGCTAGAAACAAGCAGACAAGTCTAACTAAGTACAAGAGACAATAACTACAAAACAAAACAACCAGGAAGTAAGCATAATAAGGACTTACAGACTTGCAGCTTACAACAACATGCAATACATATAAAAGGTGAACAGAGAAATTTATAACCAACAAACATACACATACATTATGTACACATTGACCATCTGTTTCAATATTTCTAGATTTTAAATTATACTCTGGTCATGGTGGTGGAGGTGATTCAAGATATAAAGAGATAAATTCAAGATATATGCAGATATAAGTTCATGTTTAAAGCAGACATATTACTAAATATAAAAAGGTTAAAACCAATTTGCTATAGTAAATAGTTGGCTGTATTTCTTTTTCTCATTTCTGCCAATAAACTTTTCGATAGGCACATGAAGAAGCAATTCCAAAATTTTTGTTGTTTTTGTTGTTTATGACTGGTTTGTTTGTCACGTATTATTTGTGAAATGTGTTTTTAAGAAAGTAAGAAATCTATGGACAAATCATAAACGTGATTTTGTTGATAATTCTGTCATTCTGTCAACCACAGCTTATAGCTACACTATACAAGCAAAAGTTTGTGAACATCTGCCCATAATATTCATGTGCTTTTTTGGAAAACCCGTTCCATATTTAGTCCCCATTTGTTGTATTAATAACCTCTTATGGGAAGATGTTCCACTAGATTTTGGAGTGTGGTTGTGGAAGTTTGTGCTCCAAACTCAGAACAAGGTTGCTAGTAAAGTCAAGTTCTGATGAAATGTGAGGCCTGGGGGCAGTTAGTAATCTAATTCATCCCAAAAGAGCTCTACACTAGGCCACTCAAGATCTTCCACTCTAAACCATATCTCCATTGAATTTGCTCAGGGGCATTGTAATGCTGGAGCAGGTTTGAGTCTACTAGTTCAAGTACAGGGAAATTTTAATGGTAAGCACATGTCTCTAACTTTGTGGTGACAGTTATAGCAGAACCACATATGGAAAAATGGCTGGAAAAATCAGGCATTTGAATACCCTTGCCCATATCGTGTACCATATGCACAGTCCAATACACCATGTATTTATATGGAGACATTTATTCTTAATTCCAATGCAAATTTAAGCTGGCTTGCTGTTTTGCATATATATCAAACTGCAATATATCAAACTGCAGTGTCAAACTCCTTTGCAAAATTGTATGATTAGAAGAATGATCAGTTGAGGTTTATACATGTTTTGTTTTTAAATTATTTTTTTTATTATTATGGGATTTGAATAAATATTATAGTTATTGCACAAATGCACAATTTAACAATAACTGCAGGTTGATTAATGAGACTCCACTTTTAATGTCAGACAAAATAATTTCTAAAGTTCAACATTTCACCTTTAACTTGCACATAGGACTTTTTAGACTTCTGTGTTGATGCATATTTTTGTTACAACAGAGACAGTGGATTTATAGACATGCATATCACAAATGCAAGCTTTAGTGTTCTAGCTTGATTTTCAGATTATTTATGGTACTGTGGCCTTCAAGGTGAGCATGGACTGGTTTAGTGTAGTTGTGTATCTGCATGTGTAGGAAGAGTCTTTGTGATGAGACATTGAGACATTTCTTTCATGGGTTTAGCAATTGCAAAATAATATTGTTCTAAAGACATCTAAATATAATATAATTTTAAATAATAATAGGTACATATAACAATTTTCCCATGTCACATACGAAACATTCTTTCCTCTATAGGCTGATAATGTGCTAAAATTATAGTCTGTCACATATTTTAGACATAAAAGAAATAAGAAATATTTTTTTTACATAAATTCTTAAAACAGTGTATGATAAAAATTAAAAAAATCTCATGTAAGTGTCTATAATAAAATCTTTTGAGATAGAACTAATGCATGAGACAGCTACAAATAAACAAACTAAGATATGGTTACCTTATTATATAATGGATTTATGTATGAAAAACTATGTTCAGGGCATTGGTATTTTGGAATATTCAATGTGAGGATTATTACAGGAACACCAGCTGCTTCTGCCATTTTATTTTCCTTCTTACTGACTTTCAATAAGCACATAATGTAAATAATAGAAAAAACAGCAACCCAATTAAAATAAAATCTAAAGCATCTGGCATCATTCTGTTGCATTTAATTTAAAATTAATTTTTTAATTTACATTTAATAAACATTAAATTTTGATTTCCAAGAATTTTATTTTTACTATAAATTCAAGTTTGGTTTTTAAAACACTCTCAAAGTATATCACGTGGAACGTCTCTAGGTTACGTATGTAACCATAGTTCCTTGGGGGAACTAGATGCTGCATCGAAATGCTTTGGGAACGTGCCTGATTGTTTTCACTCTGAAATATTGTGTGTAATCAGTCAAAAATTGGACGCTGGCCGTCACCAGCGGGTTGACGCCACGACCAGGAAGTATAAACCGCACAGGGATAGAAGCTAGCCCCAGCTGCTGTAAAGGAGAAGGAAGCTCTGCAGGGACACTGACAGTGTTGACAGCCATAAGGATAGCCACAATGCGGGCAGAGGAAAACTTCACACACAAAGTAGTCGAATCCCATTTGATGCCAAGATAGGTGGTTCTCTGTAATGGAGAAAGCACAATCTTCCTGGCCTTCAGCCGAAACCCCAAACCTTCATGTGAGCGAGAACGACATATTGATGCCGGACCTCTAACTGCTCTGATCGAGCAGTATCAACCAACTGCTGATATTTGGGAATGCGGATGGCCTGAAGTCTCACGGAGACCAAAGACGCATCAACACATTTTATGAAGGTGTGGGGTGAGAGGGCAAGACCAAACAGAAGAACTGAATACTAGTAAGCTTCAGCCCTGAAAGTGAACCTCAGGAACTTTGTGTGAGAAGGAAGGATGGATACATGAAAGTACGCATCCTTTAGATCTACCGTAACAAACCAGTCCTTGGATCTAATTTGAGACATGCCTGCTTGGGAGTCAGATTCCTGAACTTGAGTCTTACGAGTAAGCGGTTTAGCTAACTTAGATCCAAATAGGATGCAACCCACCATCCTTTATGGGAACTATGAAGTACCAGCTATAGAACCCAGACTCTCTTACTGATAGAGGGACCACTGTACCGAGCGATAGAGGGACCACTTCGATGGCCTTCTTCTGTTCACTTCTCTTTTCATTACCAGTGCCTGCTCGGTTCCCACCAGAGTGGGAAGAACCTCATGAAAACAGGGCCAACACGCTTCTGGCAGAGCTTTTCAGGCTTCCAGGAAGTCTCTTATGGGTGTCAGTCTCTCAATACTGACCTCCGGTGTGCCTAAAGCCAGGGCAGTGCCCTGAAACAACTTTAGGGGCCTTGAAGGAGGCGGCGAGATCTCCTAGACCACTGCAATGCCAGGTGGAAACCGAGGAGAGAGCTTGCTGGAGCTGGCCGTGCCTTGAAGCACAACGAGAGACAGGGTTAACGGACAGGTCACTGGGGGGGTCGGGGCAGGGCAGGCATCTGTTACAGTGGTGCAATGCCCCCCTTCACAGCCGTGTCAGGACTTTTTTGTCAAAGCCTTCCTGTTGAAGATGACAGTCGAGAGCCAGATCCGCTGTGCAGTGGAGCTCGGCCGCCGGGGGTAACTAACACATCCAGTTAATGCTGCAGGTCATCCTGATATGCCTGTAACACCGCCATGGTGTGCGGGAATGCAGCGTCTTAACTTGCCGAAGCATAAGCTTTACCCACGAGCCCCGATGTATTACGTAGGAGCTATGTGGGTAGTGTGGGAGGTGGCGATTCCGGAAGAGAGATATCCGGCAAGCTTCTCTTTAACCTGGGTACGTATTGTTCCGTACCCATGACCTTTTCGCCCCATGATGTGAGAATAAACAGTGGAGTCGAGGGTAAAGAGGCGGGTCGAAAAGGCATAGCCTATGATCTGGACACCTCAGTGTGCAAATCGGAAAAGAAGGGAGACCCCGACAGTCTCATGTCCTCCACAACCTGTCACAACCTCCATAAGCTCCTCGAATTTGGTATAGCAGAGCACAACTCCCCCCTCCTCGGAGGAAGAGAGGAGGTCTTTCTGAGAACTGCGAGGAGATAGGGCAACCTCAAAAAAAAAGGTTCCCAGCAGGAGCAGAGCACATACACATAGAGGGCTTTGTGAACAAACAAAAGCTGGTGCTTGCTTCTTTCCATGTGTGTTTTATACTTCCTGGTCATGACGTCACCCCGCTGGTGACGGTCAGCGTCTAATTTTTGACTGATTACACACATTATTATGGAGTGTGAACAATCAGGCGTGTTCCCAAAGCACTTAGACGCAGCTTGATTTCCTGAAAGGGAAGTATAAAGGCATAACTCTATGCAAACATCTGTACATAACACCCTGACATGCTCCTAGTTATACACTCACAGAAGTATATCAGTAGTCTTTAAAGTAATTGCTTTGAATTCACATAATGTACAATAACAAAAATCTATTTCATCTTCCTCTCTCTCTCTCTCTCTCTATCTCTCTCTCTCTCTTATATAGCTTGAGTTCCTGAAAGGAAAGTATAAAGGCATAACTCTATGAAAACATCTGTACACAAAACCCTGACACGCTCCTAGTTATACACTCACAGAAGTATATCAGTAGCCTTTACACTAATTGCTCTTGAATTCACATGATATACAATAACAAGAATCTGTTTCATTTCTCTGTCTCTCTCTCTCTCTCTCTCTCTTTCTCTCTCTTTCTCTCTCTCTCTCTCTCTTATTCTCTGGCTTTCAGAAGTAGAAATCAATGTGGCAGCCCATTTGCCTAAAGTTTCAATGTCTTGTGCATTCTAAGATGCTTTTCCATGACTATTTTTTAGCAGAGTGGTCATTTCAGTTACTGTATCCTTTCAGTCAGCTTGAACCAGTCTGCCAATTTTGAGTTGACCTCTATCATCAACAAGGTGCTTCTGACTACAAAACTGCCACTCGGTGGATGTTTTTTTTTTTTTTTCCCTTTATTGCTTCATTCTGAGTAAACCCTTGAGACAGTTGAGCATGAAAATCTCAGGAGATCAGCAGTTATAGAAAAACTCAAAACTGCTTTTCTGTCACCAACAATCCTGTCATGGTCAAAATCAGTGAGATCACATTTTTACCCTACTCTGATGTTTAATGTGGAGACAACCTGAAGCTGCTGGTCCATATCTGAAATAATGTAATGCTTTGCACTACTGTCAAACATGTTTATAGTCCTTAATAATGTGCTCCTTTAAACTATTTTCACATGATTAAGTGTAAGTAAACATTTATATTACGTTATAAGTGTAAGTAATACATGCAATAAATGTGACTGAAAATGCTTGTGCTAACCAGACCCACATGTATTTGTTTATTCATTTATGTATTTGTTTATTTAACAAGACAATACACTAGACATCTTTACACACTGGCAACCAATGCTGTGTACACAGGCCATATAGCATGAAGCTAATTTGCAGCCTTTGTCCCTGGTTAAGCTTTTACATAAGGTCAAATCAAGAAAATAAATAACAAACAATCATAAAACAAAATGTATATCTTACATTGTATTTATGTTTACAAGGACAGTCGTAAAAAGCATTTCACTATTTGTCATAGGCTGGATGAATGTGCATGTGACAAATACGATAATTTTTTTGAATTTGCATATAAGAATGATATGATTATGAATAACTCTTTATACTTTACTATATATGAATACTATATGTATACATTGTCAAAAAATTTAATAGCACAATGACATACCTAAACACATATTTCAAATAAACTGTATGCTGTATATACGCAATAGGGGTAAAGTTTGTGGAAATCTGACATTAAGATTTGTATGTGCTTTTTTGAAAAGCCTACTCCAAATTCAGTATCCATTTATCGTTATAAAACCCTCCGCTTTCTCTGGGAAGATGTTCTGGAGTGTGGAGATTTGTGCTCATTCAGCCACAAATCTGTTAGAAAGTCAGACAGTGATGTAGAGTAAGGTGGCCTGGGGTGCGGTCAGCATTTCTATTCAATGTCATGCTGGAACAGGTTTGGGTCTCCTTATTCACACGAAATGAGTATAAATTAGAGTGTATACTGTATGAGTAACTCTATATGTATATTTTGTCTAAATAATTAACAATAGCACAATCACATAATTAAGCATATATTTAATATTATGCAAAATCACAGATATTACATAGAAATCAACTTGCACAAGAATAGGAAATGTAAACTGCCCCTCTGGCCCCATCACTACTCAATCTTCATATCGAGTGACAGATAACAGAGGCAAGGTCATATTATACACGCTTAAACACTGTCTATGCACATACAGTATTTGTCTGATGTGTTTGTCTAACAAGTGTGCAGGGGTGTGTGTGTGTGTGTGTGTGTGTGTGTGTGTGTGTGTGTGTGTGTGTGTGTGTGTGTGTGTGTATAGTTGTGCTTGTTAACATTATGTGAAATCAAATAGACCCCAGGAGCACCTTGATCATAGCATGGGAAAAAGTTTGCCCATTATTGCTGCAAGCAATAAGTAATATGAGAAAGATGCCTTTTAGGTTTATTGTCTGTTGTGTAATTGCAGGGGCAAGTTAATGTATTGATTTCTGCTCAAAAAGGCTTTTTAGAAAGCAGCAGCCACCATTACTGCCACACAGGTAAAACTGTCAAACTAGCTATAATGGCAATATAGCCTATACTTCCTCTTAGTCAAATTGTGTAAGATAAGTTCAATTCACAATTCTGAATTCATTGTCTGGCTTGATTGCCCTTTAGAAAAAAAAAATATATATATATATGCAACAAGTTTCCAATTCTTTTAATGTTGAATTTCAATTTCTTAGCTAATAAACTAGTGAGAAAACTTGAATAGTTTTTAATAGACAGCCTATTTTCTAATTTCTGGGTATATACACTCATGATAAAATAACTGCATTTCTGTTACTGGTGTGTTTAACACACTCTAGTAATGGCATTCAATGTATTAATAATTTTTTACCAGAATTGAAATACCATTATATTCAATAACAGTACTTCTAAAGTACAGTACTAGAGTATTACTACCTGTGTTTTCCAGTTCATCTAGTTAACCAGTTTTCTGGGAATGTCAAAAAAGTCCATTGCAAACAATATTGGAACACAAAAAATAACCTGTGAGGTTCAAGGTATTATTTTAGAAAGTGCAAATCTACATACCCTGTTTCTTGAAAAGTAAAATCTTGTCATATTTATAAATGTGTTTTTGACCTCTGACTTTATTTGCAATAAGAAACAACTTTACCCCTTTCTTAAATATGCAGTCAGCCATGCAGCATGATTGTTTGTGCTAAAATAACTGGTGAAAGTGTTAGATTGACACAAACTTTTTTTTAAGTTTATATACCAAGAATCAACCCAGCCATTATAGATGCACAAGCCAGTGCACTCCTAGTGCCGGTCCCAAGCCCAGGTAAATGGGAAGGGTTGCGTTAGGAAGGGCATCCAGCGTAAAATATGTGCCAAATCAAATATGCGGATCACAAATGAGAATTTCATACCGGATCGGTCGAGGCCCGGGTTAACAACGACCACCACAGGTATTGTTAGCCGACAGGGTACCGGTGGAAATTGGGCTACTGTTGGCCGAAGGAGGAGACGGAGAGGAGGAAGACATCTACATAGACGGCAGGAAAAGGAGCAGTGCAGGAGAGTGGAGGTTCGGGTTGGTACTTTAAATGTTGGTACTATGACGGGTAAAGGGGGAGAGGTAGCTGATATGATGGAGAGGAGAAAGGTAGATATGCTGTGTGTTCAGGAGACCAAGTGGAAAGGGAGTAAAGCCAGGAACATTGGAGGTGGGTTTAAACTGTTTTATCATGATGTGGATGGAAAGAGAAATGGTGTAGGGGTGATTCTGAAGGAAAAGTACAGTAAGAGTGTAGTGGAGGTGAAGAAAGTTTCTGATAGGGTGATGATCGTGAAGGTGGAAGTTGAAGGGATGATGATAAATGTCATCAGGGCCTATGCCCCACAAGTGGGCTGTAAGATGGAGGAGAAGGAAAGATTCTGGAGCGAATTGGATGAAGTGGTAGATGGTGTACCTAGGAAAGAACGATTGGTGATTGGGGGACTCTTTAATGGGCATGTAGGTGAAGGGAACAGAGGTGATGAGGAGGTGATGGGTAGGTATGGTTTTAAGGAGAGGAATGTGGAAGGGCAGATGCTGGTAGATTTTGCTAAAAGGATGGAAATGGCAGTGGTGAACACCTATTTTAAGAAGAAGGAGGATCATAGGGTGACGTATAAGAGTGGAGGAAAGTGCACACAGGTGGACAATGTGCTATGCAGGAGATGCAACCTGAAGGAAATTTGAGAGTGTAAGGTGTTGGCAGGGGACAGTGTAGCTAGACAGCATCGGATGGTGGTCTGTAGGATGGTTTTGGAGGCGAAGAAGAAGAGGAGGAGAGTGAGGACTGAAAGAAGAATAAGATGGTGGAAACTGAAGGAAGGAGGAAGAGTGTAGTGTGAGGTTCAGGAAAGAGGTCAGAGTGATGAGCGAGGCAGCTAGAAAAGTATCAGGTGTGACATCTGGAAATAGAAAGCAAAACAAGTAGATGTGGTGGTGGAATGAGGAAGTGCAGGAGAGCATAAGGAGAAAGAGGTTGGCAAAACAGAAGTGGGATAGACAGAGTGATGAGAAAAGTAGGCAGGAGTACAAGGAGATGTGGCAGCAGGTTAAGAGGGATGTGGCGAAAGCCAAGGAAAAGGCGTATAAGGAGCTGTATGAGAGGTTGGACACTAAGGAAGAAGAAAAGGATTTATACCGATTGGCCAGACAGAGGGACCGAGCTGGGAAGGATGTACTGCAAGTTAGAGCAGTAAAGTATGGAGAGGAAAATGTGTTAGTGAGGAGAGTGTGTTGAGAAGGTGGAGGGAGTATTTTGAGCAGCTGATGAATGAGGAAAATCAGAGAGAGAGAGAAGGTTGGATGGGGTGGAGTTGGTGAAGCAGGAAGTGGATAGGATTAGTAAAGAGGAAGTGAGAGCAGCGATTAAGAGGATGAAGAGTGGAAAATCGGTTGGACCAGATGACATACCGGTAGAAGCGTGGAGATGTTTAGGAGATATGGCAGTGGAGTTTTTGACCAGATTGTTTAACAGGATTTTGGAAGGTGAGAAGATGCCTGGAATGGAATGGAAAAGAAGTTTGCTGGTACCGATCTTTAAGCATAAAGAAGATGTGCAGTCTTGCAGTAACTACAGGGGAATTAAATTGATCAGTCACACCATGAAGTTATAAGAAAGAGTAGTGGAAGCCAGGCTGAGAGAAGAGGTGACCATCTGTGATCAAGTTTGTGATGGTTTCATGCCAAGGAAGAGCACCACAGATGCCTCATTTGCTTTGAGAATGTTGATGGAGAAGTATAGAGAAGGACAGAAGGAATTGCATCGTGTATTTGTGGATTTAGAGA